>PVKU01005900.1:0-114225 GCA_004027475.1 Anoura caudifer | reverse complement strand
GAGAGAGAGAGAGAGAGAGAGAGAGAGAGAGAGAGAGAGAGAGAGAAAGAGAGAGAGAAAGAGAAAGAGAAACAGAAACATTGATTGGTTTGCTCCTGTACACTCCCAGACCGGGAATTGAACCTGCAACCTAGGTATATGCCTTGACTTAAAATCGAGCCCACAACCTTTTAAGAGTATGGGATGACACTCCAATCAGCTGAGCCACCCAGCCAGGATGAAAAATTTTTTTAGTGTGGTGAGATTTGGAGATTTTATTCTTAGTGTATTTGGGCATTTTTATTATATTTCAGAAAACAAAACATGCAGGTTCTAAATTGGGATTCAGTGGACATGTCAGGTGACTCTGATGGGGCTAATGGAGAGACAGTGTGGTGCACCCAGGTCAGCTTTTCTGTCTTGAAGTCTCCACAGCCCCAGTACCCCAGATTGGGTGGGTGGAAGGCTTATGCTTCAGGCCCAGCAGTGGCATCCTGTCTAGGCCAGGGTGTTGAGTCTGCAGGGCCCTGTTTTTCCAGGTTGGAGTGTTTTGCACCTGCATCTGCTACAACACCTGCACCTGTCACAGGCACCTGCATACCTGCCTGGCTCACAGGCCAGGTCCTACCCTGCCACTCTCCCTGGAACACTCCTCCCATAGCTGACCACCCAGGCTCCCCCAGAAGCTTCCCAAGGCACTGGTCCCTCCCATTCCCTTGCCCTTGCCCACTCACAATCACCTTTCCCCTTCTCACACTCCCACTTGTTCCTTATCATACCCCATCTCACCTGTGACCCATACCTCCTTTCCCCCTCTTCCCCCTCCTTCCCATTCACTTCCTCTCCCTCACTTTCTCTTGCTCTCACACCCTTTTTGCAGGAACACCCCACCCTCCATTTGATTCCTTTCTTGCTCCCCCACCTGCTCCTGTACCTCCCACTTCGATCTCCTCCCCTTTCCACTTCTTTCCCTCCCCTCCCCTCCATATTCACACACATCCCACACTCTACCCCCTCTCCCCCTCACTTCCCTGTCTTGGGCACACCCTCTCTGCACTTGCCGTCTCACTCTCATCCCCCACGTGCCCTGCGTCCTTGCACTCTCTTGGACTCTGCCATTCTTGATAAAAGTTGTGGATAGAATGCTGGCATTTTCCAGACCTAACATGTGCAATAGTCAGACATTGCACATGGCTCTGTCTCTGTGGATGGCCAGGCCACCAGTACACCCATTGCCCTGGTCACTTATGTGGCATACTGTGGATGGGTCTCTTGGCCTTAGGTGAGCATACTTTCCATGCCAGTGGGCACTGCAGTTTGGAGATGGCCTTTCCGGATCCCTCCCACACCACATTTCCTGCTCTACCTCTTTAAACATGAAGTGGAAAGGTGGACTTAAAACATCGTTAAGATTTTTAAAGCTCCCAGTTAAAAAATATAAAGTAATTGGAAATTGAAAAAATGTGTTCAATATGAAAAAACTAGATAGTGAAGTGCAAAGAAGATAAAATCACAATCCTCATAAATGTAGCACATTAAAATGCCTTCCCATACAGAAATAGTGACGTCTCTTCATTTAGTGATATCTTTCTTTTTGGCTCTCAGTCATGTTTTATAATTCCTTCCACATAGGTTTTGTACATTTTTTTGTGAAGTTCATTTCTGTTGAAGTTTCTTTTTAGCATTCTAAATAAAGATCCGATAACAAATATATTATGAACAAAATGCTTTTCAACAGCATGCTGCAAAATTAGCTCCAAAGTTGTATTCTGTTTTTAAAAAGTTTTTCTTTTGCCTTTGGCATGAATCCTTACATGTACACATTTTTCCTCATCTTGTTTTTAATCATGATGTTCTGCTTTCCAAAGAAAGGTAATATAACTTTACCTTTTATGTCCTATCTTTACATTCCAGGTTTGGTTACACAGTGGCTTGCTTCTCTCTCCGTTTAGAAGTTGTGGTGAATAAACTGATAAACAAAACAGGAACAGAGACATGGATACAGGGAACTATTGACAGGTGTCAAAGGCAGGGAGAATGATGGGAATTGGATGAAAGAAGGGGAAGGGATTAGCCAAAGAACATATATGCATGACACAGACACAGACAACAGTGTGGGGACTACTGGAGGGAAGGGGGGTGGGTAGATATGGGTGGAAGCGGGCAAAGGGGGGAAATTGGGAGATCTGTAATAATGTCAACAATAAATTAATTAAAAAAACGAAAAAGAATGGAAGTTGTGCTGAGGAGCCTGGATTTACTTTTTCTTCTTAGCTAGGGTTATTTTTTTTTGTTTTAAACTTTTTTCCCTGGCTTGCTTTGCCTTAGGCATTCTAAAAATAGGTTCACCCACCATTTGTCAAACTGAGTCTGTGGTGTTCATTGAAAAGGAAGTGTTTGCAGCAGACCTGGGGCTGTCGGCAGTTCCCAGCAAATTCACTGACTGGGCAGCAGCAAATGTTTGGGCGGCCTGCTCTGTGTTGGGGCTGGAAGCACACTGCCTCTGCCTCCTGCTCGCACTGCACCTGGTATCAGGGCCGTTGTGTCTGTGCACAGTGAGGTCCCAGCTGCGGTGGTTAAGTCCCTGGTTTCATCACTCCTCTGGGCAGCAGCCCTCCTGGATGCTGGGAAGCTCTGGGAATGGATTTGGTTGCTCATTTTTTTCATGATTCTGTTCTTCATTTGAAAACTAGGAGATGCATTCATTTATTTGACAGAGAATATCACCATATTTTCTTAGACTGAGTCTCTATGTGTTTAACTGGAAACACAAAAGAACTTATATAGCAACTTTTTCTGCTGTATCAGACTGGCATCTCTTGATATTTGTGAAATTACAGGGGGGAGTAGGGGAAGCGAGAAAGGAGAGTGCTCCTCTTGTCATTTGTATTTGTCTCTAGTACAATAACCTGAAGACTAAAAGTGCATGTTTGTGTGCTGGATCTCAAGAGTTCTCTGGCATTTTTCTCTCTCTTTGGCTCCAAATTTGATCCTGTTCTTCAGTGTTTCAGATTAAGAGCCTTTTGAATGTTTACTTATTAAATAGTAATACTGTGCATTAGAATCTTGAGAACATCTTTGAGTAGAACCTGTTTACAAATTTATTGGTGTCCTGGGAGGAGATAGGAATGATGATTTTCTCAGGTGAAGATTTGAGGACAGAATGTCTGTTAATTCTAGCTGTAAGACACAGTCTCATAGTCATTATTTGCATAAGGTAGATCACACAGGTAGCTTGCTTTCCATAGGATAGTTACCTCTGAGTATGTACCGAGTTGAGTGGAAGAACCTGGAAACCAGAGTATTTGGTGGTTAAGGGTAGTTTTCAGTTTGGATAATAAGGTGCAAGGGGTATTGATATTTTATGACTTTTGGAGGCTTAGTCGTAATTCATAATTTCAACATCCAAACAATATGGAAACATTTGGAAGCTCCCTCTCCTGTCTCTTCCCCCTTCTTGCTTACCCTGTTTGCCTTCCCATCGGTTGCTGGTGGCTGCTAGTCAGTAGGTATGAGTCATGTAGCTACTGTAGGTTCCTTTACATTATGGGTTTATAAAGTATTATGTATTTTAGCTCTTTTAAAATGTAAGTGGTTTTATACCATTGATCTGTGATTTGCTCTTTTACTTCTTATATGGAGACAGTCTTTGAATGCAGAGACCTACCTCGTTCATCTAAGTGGTTGCATGGGACTCAGTGGTAGATGGTTTTCATTCCATGTCCAGTGAGAGGTAGGCTCTGCCTGGTTGAGGGCCTCCAGTGGAAGAGTGTTTTTCCTTTGGACTGTTGTTCTTACAGCTTTCTAGAGTAATAGTGAAACTCCTTAAGGATATAACTCAGTATTTAGAATTTTAAAGCTTTACCTTTTAAATTTTAAAGACCGTCTTGGGTTCCCAAGGTCAGTTATGGGGAAATTTTATTACGATTTTCATTCTGTGGCCATTTTTATCTTACAGAGTAGATACAGGTAAAGTGGGACAGAGATCCTGATCTCGGTGTGGAGAGACAGAAGCAGGTGGAGACAGAAGCAGGTGCAGGCTGTGCAGTGATACTGAGGGTCAGACAGGGCATCTGAGGGAGAGCAAGGCCCATGCAGGTAACAGAACAGAGCGAGCTGACTGCAAGAGGTAAGGAGGGGAAGGACCTCTGTGCAAAGGGGTGGGCCAGGGCCAGGGTTTGATGATGGAGCATGGGGGTGCAGACATCAGGTAAGGTTCAGTGTTGGGAGGCAGGGAAGACCATGGGGGCAGTGAGTCATGGGAGATGAGGCTGAAGGAGCAGCAGGAAGTGTCCCTGGGGTGTCCTGTGCAGGAGCATGGGTGGGGGAGCACTGGGATTGTCCTGCATGTGGAGAGGTCACTCCCCCTGGGCTTGGTGCCTGGTGCCTGGGAGAGCTGAGGGAGGGAGCACTAGACACCCTTAGGAGGAGAGAAAATTGGCTACCATGATGGTGCCAGGGCTTTGCTGTGTGGAGCACATGGAACATGAAATCCCTGCTCCTAACTGTGCCCAGTTCATCTCATAGGGACCCAGCACTGAGCAAGGCTTATATCAGCACTGCCATGCATGCTTTCCATTAGAGTTGGGACCCTACATGAGCAGCTGATGTTTATTTCATAGTCAGGAAGCACAAATAGTATATAAGAAGCCCCAAGGCATTCAGTGGGTTGGGAAGGCTGGAGAGGGGTGGGTGTGCTCAGAACTGTGCTGCCTGGTTACCGCTGCAGGTGATGGAGGAGTAGAAGCAGGTGGGGTGGGGTTGGGGTAGGGGAGAGGGTACCCTATGGGATGATATATATATATATATATATATATGTCCCAGAACTTATGTATGTGTGAGTAAGCAAGCCATAAAATGTTTTAAAATACCAAACAAACACAAATTTGCTGAGTTAGAAATCAGCAGATTTCCTTAAAAAGAAAAAACCCTGGATCAAAGAGAAATTCAAAGGTGAAGTTTCAAATTACATATGTATACACACACTGTTTAACCTCATCTTTTTACATTTTCTGCCTTTGTTTTATAATGAACATAATACAGTGGTTCATGCACATATATGTGGGGTACATACACAAGATTTTTTGGTAACTTTAGTGGGCCATCAAAATAGTTTGGAGAACTTGGAAATCTTGATCAAGAAAATGACTAGGACAGCAGCTTCTAGGACAAATCATCAGTAGGGAGGGAATAATGCCACGTGGAGATAGCAGAAATGGGAGGACAGTGGTGGAGCTGGTTGGTCATGTAGTGGCCAGAGCCTGGACAAGGGCTGGCCCAGGGATGGAGGACAGGCACTGAAGGGACACATTGAGGGAAGAATCAAAGTGGTCTGTCAGCCGCCTGGGAAGGAAGGGGGAGGGCAGCACAGAGAGAAAGGGGATGACTTCAATGGTGCCTACTTAGAGGGAGTGTGCAGAGAGGGCTTATTCTGACATTGTTTTAAGTCTGTTTTAACAAAACATGGCGTGTTTTAGGTGGATTGGAAAATGGGAGAACAAAGGTGGGCTGTGTATGCAGAGGATCTCACTCAGGTGGTAGGTGAATTTGCCTCACCTGTAGCACTTTTGCAAACCCAAAGGGCTGGGTCCCATCCCCAAAATTTTGCAGGAGCCCTGGTGGGGCCTGAGAAACTGCATATGCTACAGGTTCCCAGGTGCTGCCGCCACCAGTGCTCCGGGGCATGCTTTGTCTAGCTGTGGTCAGAACAACCATTTGTCCTGCCTACTACCTACTGGGGTCCCTGAGGAAGGGAGTTTCTCTTACCCAGGTTTTGAAAACAGACTGGTGGGTGTTTTTGAGATGGTAGCTGAGTAAATAGTTGAGGATTCTTCTGGGCTTTTCCAACTCACTGGTTTTGGGGCTTTAGTAGGTCCGGTGCTCTGCAGGCCATGGTGCTGACCTCCCTGGACTGCACAGAACAAAATGGGCATCCTCACGGACCTCAAAACTGTACGTCAGATGTTCTTCCTGTCCTTCCTAAAGTTGTTAACATTAAAATGATACGAAAGTATAGAAAGGTTACACCTCATGTCTTTCAGACTTCTGTGAGTAAGTACACATGCATGTGTTTTAAACATGCACAGTTTTAAAAAGAAAAGATTGGTTATATGACGTGTGTTCTTTTAAGTTTCCTTCTCACTTAATGTTGACATTTTTACATGTAAAGACTTTTTAAAAAGGACTAGTTGTCATCTACAAATTCCACAGTTCTTTGCATTTTTAACCACTTTTTAAAAAGAGGAACATCTTGGGACAGGAAATTTTCCTGTGGGAATGTTGGTATGATTTTATTAGGTAAGCCTATGGGACCGTGTGAGTCACTTAAAAGTTTTGTAGCTGAAGTGTGAGACCTGCCAGGGGACTGCAGGGCAGGGAGTTGAAAGGACTGCTGTCCTGTCTGCTTCTGGGGCTCATCCCTGGGGTCTGGCTTTGGGGAGGGCCTGGACCAGGGCTGGTGTGGCCGGGAGGTACAAGAAGTTGGTGCCCTGTGACTGGAGCCTGCTCAGGCACCCCAGATCACCTGTTTCTCTGGGACAGTTCTCATCTTGTATCACCACCGAGGACAAGCACAGACCTGCCTGGCTGGGCTTCTTCAGGTTAGGGAGCAGGGAGGGATTCTCCTTCAGTGAGAATCCCTTCACTGTCTCCTTCAGTGACAGCTACTCTTTGGTGGATTGTGCTGCCTGCCCTTTAGCACCTGATTCCTGAAATGGGGACTGGAGACCAGAGCTCCCTCCTTCTGCAATTCTCCCTTTCTTATTTGAATATATTAAAACAATAATACCTTCTAATTTGACTTTTCTGATCCATTTAAGCAGCTAATAGTGCTTTTCTTATTAGAGTAATGCTTTTCTTACTGTTAGAATAGTGCATATTCTTACTTGCTTTGAAAACCTTTTCAGTTGTACTTCCTAAAAGTTTATCCAGGTGAGTCAAATACTTACTCTGTTACAGTTCTAGAATTGTCTGTTCTTTGGAGGTAAGCAAGGGTACATTTTTCCTAGGGGTGTTGAATGTTTTGTCCAGGTGGAGGTAGGTAGCCTTGGGCGGTTGGGGTGGTAGGATTTCTCCAGGAACTTGACCCATCCTTTTTACCCAGGCAGCACAGCTGTGCCTTTGATGGGACGAGGGTGCACATGCAGTTCGTAGGGAACACATCGGGTGTGGAGGAATCTAGCCCTGTATCCTGGGTTGATTTGAGGGCTGCCACTGGAACATCTGAACATCAGTGCATTGAAGGTGTAAGGATATACCTGACAGTGTTTGGGTTTTGGTTAAGTCTTGCTGCTTAGCCAACTACTTCAAAACTTGGTAGTATAAAACAGCAAGCATTTTATAATGCTTATGGGTTCTTTGGGTCAGGAATTTGAAGTGAGGTTGGCTGCTCTTTGTTTTGTGATATCTAGGACTTCAGTTGGGAAGTCTCAAAGCAGATGGGCCTGGAGGATCCACTCCAGGAGGCTTCTTCATGGCAAGTCTGGCTCCTGAGGACGGGCTGGGCTAGGACTGGCTACTGGAGTGCCTGCAGGTCACCTATCCAACCGTGAGGTGGTCAGACTTCCACAACAGCCCAGGGTTCCAAGAGCCAGTGTCCTGGTGACAACAAGGTAGAGGTGCCTGCTGTTTTATGATCAGCTCCAAAGGTCACAGAGTGTCTCTTTCCTATGGTGACAGTCACAAGTCCTCCAGATTCAAGGAGGACACAGAGACCCCATCTCTTCATGGGAGGCGTGTCGAAGAGTTTTCGGACAGGTTCGAAAAGTACCACCATGTAGGGTCTGCCTTTTGTGTAAAAACACAGTGACACTGTACAGTTTGCTGTGAGCATTTGGCAGACAAACTAGTCATAGCTTAGATGAAGCATTTTGTTTTAGTGAACACACTCAGACAGTCTGGAGAGGAACAATAAATAGTCACAGCAGAATGAGTATAGCAACGTCACACTTTAGTGTTACTGGACCTTTCAAGGGGCCCTGTGTTTGTTCAGGGTTTCTATTTTGAATACTTCTCTAAGTGAAAGTGTTCTTGACCTGAGTGAGTGGAAGGCGGGATTTGCTGTTTACTCTCCTGAAATGAGGAGCATCTTCAGTATTCAAATAGGCTTTTTGTTGCTGTCCCCTCCCCAAGGGTTCCGTGAGGTTAATGTTGCTTAGTTTGAGTTTGAACACATGTCACACACTGGGAGTCTGAGGGGAGGGGATTAGTTTACAGGACAAGTTTGAAAAAACAAACAAACAAAAAACCAAGATGCCTTTTTTCTTTGGAGATGGTGATAACTTGGAGCCCTGGAGAGGTCACACAGGCCTTGAAATTAGGCCTCACATTTGCAAATGTTGGCCTGAGTGACCCTGAGCAAGTCACATGATATTCCTCTTGGCTGCCGTCTTTGGCTGTGAAATGGAGGTAATAACAGGATCTTGTGATTAGAAACAGCGAGGGTGGGAGGCCCATGTGGAAAGGCTGGCATTGCTGCGCTCCCTGGACCTGTGCCTTGGCCTGGTCATGAGATTCCCCCCAGGGCTATGGCCTCTGCCCAACTGGATGCAGCAGTCAGCGCCCTGTGTTAATGAACCTTCACCACACCAGCCTCAGTGGTCCCCTCCCTGCACCTCTGGCTAGTGCTGGCTTTCCCAGGCTTCTGTTTCTACTAGCCTGTTAGACATCTTTCACCTGCATCGCTATAGGATGCCTTGAACCCATGACATGCTTTTCCCAGTCCATTATTCCTCCCTCAGCCATCCTCCATCTCTGGTGGTCTTATCTCCTGACATTATCCATGTCACCACTCTACCCTCTCATCTCACCCTGATGCACCACCCATCTCCAGGACCTGCCAGTTCTGTTCTCTGTATTCTTGATGTCAACCCAGCTTCTCCCTTGCCCATTTGCCCCTTCTTCCTATTGTGCTGAAATACAGGCTGCCAGTTATTACACTCCGAATGCTTGCTGGTGTCCATTAACTAGGTGTCTTAGAATGCTACAAAAGGCAAAACAATGGTATTCATATTTGACTCGTTAACAGAATCCACTGGGGACATGGTAAGAAAACCTTCTTCACCCAACTTGACCCTGTGGGCTCCTGGTCCCATCTCTCCTCTCCATCCCTCCACAGGGCCCCTCTGCTGGCCTTGCCCTCTCCCACTCTTTCCTTCCAAGAGCATTTTTTTCAGAGCCCAGTAGATGTCCCTGCCCATCCTCATAGTTTGGACCTCCCTCCTCCTCTCTGCTCCCCAGGACTAGGTTTACTCCCCTGGTATGTATCATGTATAGGTGTCTGGTGGCTGCTTTCCCATCAAGAACAAGGGGATTGCACCTGGGCATTCTCGTATCTCTTTCAGCAGGGAGATACTGACCCTGGCCAAATCCAGCTCACCCTCGAGCTAAAATAATTGTGACAATTTTTGAATAGTTGAAGAAAAGCCAAAAAAACCAAACAAACCTATTTCATAACATGAGATTCAAATTTCAGTGTTCTTGAATAAGTTGTGGGAGCACAGCCATGTGTTTCCGAATTATCTGGGCATGCTCCACGGCATCACATGGCCCGCAAAGCCTAAAATATTTATGATCTCTTCCTTTATAGGAAATGCCTGCTGACTGTCTGTCCTACGACTGCAATTCCCAATCATTTGGGAGAGTCTTCTTTCCCTTCCCTTCCCTTCCCTTCCCTTCCCTTCCCTTCCCTCCATCAAATATTTAATGAGTACATATTACATGCATGCATACCAGTGCCACAGATAATGGCATTGAACAAAACAGAAAATCTTTGCCATTTGGAGCCCACATTTTGTTGGAGGGGATCAGACAATAAATACAGATTTGCAGATGAATCGATATATAGATATGTTAGCTGGCGATAAGTGCTGTGAAGAAAAACAAAGTAGGTTAAGTGTGGGTAGGGAGGCAGAGAGGGTGACGGTGGTGGTCAGTTTATTATGATGGATTGGTCAAAAGAGCTCTTTGACGGGGTAACTTTTGAGCTGAGACCTGAATGGACTGAGGGAAGAGGGCAGTGAGGGGGCATTTGGGAGAAGGGCAGAGGCCCTGAAGCAGAAACGGGCTTGGCAAATTGGAGAAATTACATGGTACCAGAGTGGCTTGAGCCTAGACTGTAAGAACAGAGGGTGTGGCCATTGTTAGGTCAGAGCTGTTCAAGAAACCAGACATGCAGCAAGCTAAGGAGCAGCATTTATTAGCAAGGAATAAGTGGAGCTGACCTAGGGAGGTTGGGACTCGCTGGGGTGGTGGGGGGAGTGGAGAAAGTGGAGCCAACCAAGGGAGGTTAAGACTCGTTCAGTTGTTCTTAGGGCAGGGTTTTTAAGCATAAAAACCCACAAAGGGTAACTGGTTAGGGTGTCAGAGTCTGATTGGCTAGACTGGTTGCCGGGTGCTATTTCTACTGACCATTGTTCTTGATACATCTCGTTAGGCTCAAGTTAAAGCCTCATCTTTTTATGCTGTATAGGCAGACCCCAGACCCCAGTCTTAGCCGGGCATCTGTTTGTTCTCGGTCGGGTCGGCAGGCAATTTCACAGGCAGGCATTTTCCCAGGCTACAGTCTTCCACAGTACAGTTTTCCCACCTGGTGATTTTCCGTTCTTCCTAGGCCTGCCTAGGTCTGTCAGCTGTGACTGGTCACCAGATCCTTCTGGGTCAGAGTCCTCTGGGATACTTAAAAAATATGGATGCCTTGGCCCCTGTCCTGAGATTCTGAGTGAGGAGGTCTGAAGACCACATGTGGCCTTGCAGGCTCTGGGAAGCCTGGATTTTATCATTAGAGACTGGGGAGTGCAGACCCCCCACTGCTCCACCCTGAGCCCATTCTTGTCATTTTAGTTCCCGAGGGCCTTTTAAAGCTAAAGGGCAGTGTGGTTTGGGAGCCTTTGCTGTAAGATGTCACAGGTAGCCTGGCTCCAAGCAGTGACTCAATAAATAAGTGTTTCCATTTTTTTTTAAAAAAAGGCCTGCTTTTACGTTAGTGACTGCCCTGTGGTCCTGCTGTGGGAGCGTGTCATTTCTCTCTCTGGCCGGTCCTGAAAGACTGAGTCTCTGTGATCTGGGTAAGTTCCTGAGCGTCCTATTGGTGGCCAGTGTTCCACTTTTTCCTGCATGTGGGCTCCAGCTGTTTCTTCCTTGTAGGCCCAGGTGAACCCCCTATTGTTTCTTGTCACCTGGGCCTCGCCTCCTTTGGGACCATTCTTTTCTGGCCCACTGCTCTTGGGTGCTCCCTGTACATCACATGCACATTGCTTACCTGATGCATGAAGTTCTGTGCGTAGGATCACACCCCTCTGTGAGTCTGTAGGCAGCTTCTGTGCATCCAACTTTATTGGGTGGCTGACTGGTAGATGAGCGATAAAGGATTTTAGGAAACTGAAAACAACAAGTCCCAAGTCCTCCATGGTTTGTGTGGTCAAGCACTAACCTCTTTATGCCAAGATGGTGAGCCCCTGGCATGCTTGCTTGCAGGCATGCCTTACGAACTGTGGTAGTAGATGTGCACTCATATAGAGAGGCAGGGGAGTGGTTTCCTTAATTCATGCTTCTTCCTGTGCTTAGGGTAATATGCGTGTGCTTTCCAGGTAAAAGTGGAGATCAGAATGCCCAATAAAAATATGCTAAAGCATATTGTAGCCATTTCACTTGTACACATGGGAAATAAAAATGGTTTGTCTGACCTAGTGCTTAACAGTACTTAAAATAGGGCAGTAGGAGCATACTTTCTTAGTTGCCTAGTGTTATAGGAGAACTCAATCCCCATTCTAAAACTAATGTGCCTCTTAAAATTCCAAGCTGTTATGGGCTACAAATTGGTAGGTCTTCATCAGTTTGAAGTCTTGGTGGTCTTTGGAGGATTTTTGAAGGTTATGGACCAGGACTTTGCCTGGACTTTCAAGGATTCTCTCCTCGCCCGCCCAACCCTCCACTTCTGAAACTCATCCGTGAATCCACCGAGACCCATGGATTTGTCTCAAGTAGTAGCTGATATTTAGTTTCAGCTACTTAGTTTCTTAATAGTTAAGAAACTAAGACTAATACAGACAGAAGTGTTGAGTTAGCCCTTTAATTTTTTTCTTTGTTGGAAAAGGACACTCATTTTTAATCATACCTTTAAAATAAGTCAATTTC
The DNA here is from genome assembly GCA_004027475.1 of Anoura caudifer. Lineage (NCBI taxonomy): Eukaryota > Metazoa > Chordata > Mammalia > Chiroptera > Phyllostomidae > Anoura > Anoura caudifer. Next base: position 102,114 of record PVKU01005900.1, on the reverse strand, counting down.
TTGCCCTACACGAAAATTTCTATGTAATAGATTTTCTTGATCTAGGTTTCCTAGCATAGCATGAAGTCTACATACATATATAATAAGAAATGTAGAACCAGTGAGCCTCAATTTGCATACAGTATATTTTAAAAGTTTATGTTAAAGTTAGAGTAATTTAAGTTATCTTGAAAACTATGTAAGGGAATTTGGTTTTAAGCCCTTTTTTGATAATGCTGATCTTTTTTCTTATACTTTTCTTAATATTTAGTGCTTGTATTATATATAATGGATTAAATTTAGTTCAATTTAGTTCCAATATTTATTGAGTGCATCTATTAGCAAATCATTTTGAGACACTGTGAGGCACATTGCAAAATTTTAAAAGCAACGTTAATTTTAGGTTATGTTTAACCTGCAACATTCCAGGCTAATTTACACAAAACACAGGATCATGGCTTCTAATTGTGGGAAATCACTTGTGTCTCTGCTTTGAAATGAGTGTGCAGTAGTGAGCAACTTTTCCTGCCTTGTCTGTGCTGGGTGCCGAGTCCCTTTACTTGCGAAAGCAATGCAGGGGAAGCTTTTGAGAGTTTAAAAGGAAGCCAAAAAGCATTTGACCTAAAAACATTTTGAAGATTAATTGGTAACAACACTTCTGAAGATGAAAAGTACTAAGCAACGGGTAAATGGAAGAAAGTGAAAACATTTGTTGACCTCTATTTACCCGATTTTGGTGCCTGGTCCTTATGTGCTTGATGTTGCAAATATGAATAAGGAAATACCTGATCTTGCAGGAATACCACCTATAAACTGCCAATTAAAAAAGAAGTGGCAACACAGAGGGGCTCCAGTGTCTCCTGGAACAGTGAGGGAGGTTGAATGCTCAGGTGACATGTGAGGGCATTTCAGGCCTAGGCAGGAGACCACTTGCAGACAGAGCTAAGGGTTGGGGGTGGTGAGTGGTTGAGGGAAGGTGGTAGAGTCTTGAGAAGGGGGCTTCCTAGAAGGGGCTACTGTGAAGGGTTGCTTGGTGGTAAGGAGAAAAGGCTCAGGAAGCTTTGGCGTCAACTGGAAAGAGCAGGTTGCTTGGAGGAGGGTATGTTTCCAGGTGCCAAGGGACAACTGAAGAGGGCTGAGCTGCAGGAATAGAATTGGGTGCTGTCTTCTTATACCCCTTGTTATCTGTTTATAAAGGCTGGTGCAGCGGTGGCTCTGGGGTTCATTCCTGGGGCTGGTCCCAGGGCCCCAATCCACTTACCAAGGGCGAGATGCTTCAGCAGGACCAGTGGGAGTTGGGGGAGGACTTGGGAGACCCTGATATCTTTACTTCTAGGAAGGAGAAGGTGTCTGGGAGTGGAGGCAGATTTCATTCCCTGAGGTGGTCTAAGTGGTATTAGAAGCATTGAGAAATGTGTCTGAAACAGGCAATTTAAATGGACTCAAGAAAAGGTTAGAAAGGAAAAACTGAATAACTAAAAATGACAGACTAATTTGAATAGGTTGTCAGAAGGCACTCACCACCCAGAAGGCACCTATGGAATGGCTAATTCCTCTTGTGCACCATTGCATAACATGGAAAGGGAGGGACTGCTTCCTTGTGTACTTTGACAAGCCAGAATGAGACAATATGTTTATTTGAGATATACACAGTAAAGAAAATACCCATGGGGTTTGGCCACTCCTGGCTGGTTACTGATCTTGGGGTTTTGTTTTGGTGGTGATGTCACCTGCTATGTGAGTCGAGGATTGACAGACCTGCTCACAAGTTGTCTAAGAAGAGACTGAGAACAGGATTTTAGCAAGGGTTTAAAAATCCCTTTCCAAACTTCTGGCCAAGAAGTCTTGGAGGCGTAGGTGGACACACTGTGCCTCCTCTCACAATCAAAATTAAGTAAAACAAAGATTTTGAAACAAGAAAGCAACCAGAACTGATAGAAAATTGAACTGTACGGAAGTCCAACAACCATTCATCCAGACTGGTAAGAGGGGTGGAGTCGCGGCAGGAAAAAGTGGAGGTGCGGACCTGGGCACGCAGGCAGCAGTGGCTGGCAGATCCCAGGCATGCAGGCAGTGGCTAGTGAACCCCGGGCATGGGGTGGCAACTGTGCAGACCCAGTGAGGCCACGCAAGGCAGCTGGCTGACCAGGTGGTCCCACATTCATGCAGATAATCCAGGCGAAGGGGAAGTGGTGGAAGGGACTGGAATCCAAGAGAGAGCAGAGCAAGTGCCATTGTTCCCTTTCGGACCCTGCCCCCACATACAACGTTACTACCCAGCAACTGGGCTGCCCTGCCCTGGGGAACACCTAAGGCTCCACTCCTTACTACGTAACAGCCATGACCAGACCAAAAAAAAAAAAAAAAAAAAGAACAACCCCCCAAAAACCAAAAAAACAAAACCAAAAAAACCAAACCAAAAATGGCTCAAACTGGAGAACAAATCAAAGCCTCAGAGCCTATTCATCTAAGTGACCAAGAGATAGCCAGCCTATCAGATGCACAGTTCAAAGCTCTGGCGATCAGGATGCCCACAGAATTGGTTGATTTTGGCCGCAAATTAGATGAAAAAATGAAGGCTACGATAAGTGAAATGAAGGAAAACACACAGGGAACCAATAGTGAAGGGAGGGAAACCGGGACTCAAATCAGTGGAGTGGACCAGAAGGAAGAAAGAAACAACCAATCAGAAAAGAAGAAAGAAACAAGAATTCAAAAAAATGAGGAGAGGCTTAGGAACCTCCAGGACATCTTGAAACGTCCCAACATCTGAATTATAGGGGTACCAGAAGGGCAAGAAGAAGAGCATCAAGTGGAAAACTTACTTGAACAAATAATAAAGGAGAAATTCCCCAATCTGGCAAAGGAAATAGACTTCCAGGAAGTCCAGGAAGCTCAGAGAGTCCCAAAGAAGTTGGACCCAAGGAAGAACACACCAAGGCACATCATCATTACATGAGCCAAGATTAAAATGAAGGAGAGAATTCTAGAAGCAGCAAGGGATAAGGGGACAGTCACCTACAAAGGCGTTCCCATCAGCTGATTTCTCAAAAGAGACCTGACAGGCAAGAAGGGGCTGGAAAGAAGTATTCCAAGTCATGAAAGTCAAGGACCTACATCCAAGATTGCTGTATCCAGCAAAGCTGTCATTTAGAATGGAAGGGCAGATAAAGTGCTTCTCAGATAAGGTCAAGTTAAAGGAGTTCATCATCACCAAGCCTTTATTATATGAAATGTTAAAAGGACTTACCTAAGAAAAAGAAGATAAAAAATATGAGAGTAAAAAGATAGCAAACTCACAGATATTAAGAACCAGACCTAAGACAAAAGCAAACTAAGCAAACAGCTAGACCAGGAGCAGAACCACAGAACTGGAGATCACGTGGAGGGTTAGGAACAGGGAAGTGGGAGGAGGAGAGAGGGGGGAAAAGGTACAGAGGATATGTAGCATAGATGGTAGGTAGAAGATAGACAGGGGGAGGGCAAGAATAGTGTGGGAAATGTAGAAGCTAAAGAACTTATGAAACATGGACATGAACTAAAGGGGGGGAATGTGGGTGGGAGGGGGTGTGCAGGGTGGAGGGGAATGATGGGGGAGAAATGGGACAACTGTAATGGCATAATCAATAAAATATATTTAAAAAAATGTAAAAAAAAAATTTCCTTAAAAAAAAAAAAAAAAAAAAAGGTAAAGTAAAAATCCCTATCCTTTAAAAAAAGCCAGGGTTTAAAAATCCCTCTCCTTTAAAAAGAGCAAGGTTAGGTAAGCACATAAATCCAGGGACAAATAAGCAAGTACTCGTGTCACCGTATAAACTCTGTGTTTTGGCATTTTCACATGGTCTATTTTTGTGTATTTTTTAGTAGCAAAGTCATACTGCATATATTTTTCCCCTCTGCAACTCTTATAACTACATTCTCATGTTACAACGTAGTTTCATAGTCATATTTAATGGCTTTCTGATTTCATTGAATGGCCATATCATAATTTAGATAGCAACTTCCCAATTGTTAGATAGTTTGGTTTATCCCACTGTCTTTTTTCTTTAATTATAAATAAGGCCGTGATTTGTGAAGGCAGCTTTTCTATAGTTATGCCTATGGCCTGAGGATAATACTCAAAAGAAAATTACATGGTCCACACTTGTAAATAGTCACTGCTTTTTTGATAATTAATAATATAATACTGATTTAATTTCTCTCATTTCTTTCTTACTTGTCACTTTTATGTGGTTATTTTATTAATCTCCTTTCTGTCATGGTTTCCTACTTTATTTGAAGAAGGATATGATTTTATGGAATTGACAACATGTCCCTTCTTAACAGTGGGGATTTCTTGCTGGGGGGGTGGTGTGTGTGTGATTTTTACACAGTTCTATTCAGTAAACATTAATTAAAATCCTACTGTGTACTGGAGGGTAGCAATGAGAAGATGCCTAGGAGTAGCTCTAACCTCAGGCTTTCCCAAGTTCACAAAATTGCCAGCCCTGCGATGGGAGGGTGTTTGTTATTTGCTCTCTTTCTTTCCCCAGTACCTAGAAGCACCTAAGAGTACCTGGCCATTTGGAGGAGTTCAGCATTTGGGGAGTGACCACAAAGGGCTGAGTGTGTACAAAACCTTAGGACCACTCATTGATGGTGAAGGTTTCTGTATGACATAATCCCCTGTTCAGTAACTTGAAGTGGTTGCTCATGGTCCAGTATTATGTTTTCAAAGTCATCCATGGTAAAATTTTGCTGGTGCAGCCTAGTGATTTATGCACACTTAGCGAATGCCATCTGTAGACATGATAACCTGTAATCCAGGAGGCAGACGAGCAGACAAGACACTGCAATGTAAGGAAGACGGGCTAGGTGCTGAGAAAGGATGGATGGACTTCTGGTTGAAGTTCAGCCACAATGTCAGGCCATTTTTTAACTTCTCTGGATTTTGGTTTCATCAACACTAAACTGTTAAGTGGCTGGACTGAATCCTTGGATCTCTTTCAGGCACACAGGTCTTGGATCCTTGTGACTGGCTCTTACTCAAACAATGGTTGGGGACATACTGTTAATCAAAACATATACAAAGTTGAATGCCACACCTTGAAAGAGATATTCCAAAATTAGAGGAATATATAGGGTCATTTTCACTTCTTTTTTTTTTAGTAGGACTTAATATTTTAAAAGTGTGCATTTCATTTTTTTATGAGCTGTAATTTAGTTTTCTTAGTGAATTTTAAAACATTGGTTAAAAATTAAAATTGGAGACTTCTGGCCAAGATGGAGGCATAGGTGAACACACTGTGCCTCCTCGCACAACAAAAATTAAAGAGAACAAAGATTTAGAAACAAAACAACCAGAACTCATAGAAAATTGAACTGTACAGAAGTCCAGCAACCATTCATCCAGACCGGTAAGAGGGGCACAGTCACGGCAGGAAAAAGTGGAGGTTGGTGGACCTGGGTGCACAGGCAGCAGCAGCTGGCAGACCCCAGGCGTGCAGGCAGTGGTTAGCAGACCCAGGTGCACAGGCAGCAGCTAACGGACCCCAGGCATGGGGTGGCAATGGTGCAGACCCAGTGAGGCCGCACAAGGCGGCTGGCTGACTAGGTGGTCCCACATTTGCGTGCAGATAATCCAGGCGAAGGGGAAGTGGCAGAAGGAACTGGAATCCGAGAGAGAGCAGAGCTAGCGCCATTGTTCAGACTCCGCCCCCACATACAGTGTCACTAACCAGCGACTGGGCTGTCCTGCCCTGGGGAACATTTAAGGCTCTGCCCCTCACTATGTAACAGCTGCGACCAGACCCCCCCCCAAAAAAAAATACCCCCAGATGGCTCAAACTGGAGAACAAATCAAAGCCCCAGAGCCAATTCATCTAAGCAACCAAGAGATAGCCAACCTATCAGATGCACAGTTCAAAGCCCTGGTGATCAGGATGCTCACAGAATTGGTTGATTTTGCTCACAAATTAGATGAACAAATGCAGGCTACAATAAGTGAAATGAAGGAAGACGCACAGGGAACCAATAGGGATGGGAGGAAAACTGGGACTCAAATCAATGGAGTGGACCAGAAGGAAGAAAGAAACATCCAATCAGAAAAGAAGGAAGAAACAAGAATTTAAAAAAAATGTGGAGAGGCTTAGGAACCTCCAGTACATCTTGAAATGTCCCAACATCCGAATTATAGGGATACCAGAAGGGGAAGAAGAGCAACAAGTGGAAAAGTTATTTGAACAAATAATAAAGGAGAACTTCCCAATCTGGCAAAGGAAATAGACTTCCAGGAAGTCCAGGAAGCTCAGAGAGTCCCAAGGAAGTTGGACCCAAGGAGGAATACACTGAGGCACATCATCATTACATTAGCCAAGATTAAAATGAAGGAGAGAATTCTAGACGCAGCAAGGGATAAGGTCACAGTCACCTACAAAGGAGCTCCCATCAGACTTGTCAGCTGATTTCTCAAAAGAAACCTTCCAGGCAAGAAGGGGCTGGAAAGAAGTATTCCAAGTCATGAAAGTCAAGGACCTACATCCAAGACTGCTGTATCCAGCAAAGCTTTCATTTAGAATGGAAGGGAAGATAAAGTGCTTCTCAGATAAGGTCAAGTTAAAGGAGTTCATCATCACCAAGCCCTTATTGTATGAAATGTTAAAAGGACTTACCTAAGAAAAAGGAGATAAAAAATATGACAGTAAAAAGACAGCAAACTCACAGATACTAAGAACCAGACCTCTAAGACAAAAGCAAACTAAGCAAACAGCTAGACCAGGAGCAGAACCACAGAAATGGAGATCACATGGAGGGTTAGCAACAGGGAAGTGGGAGGAGGAGAGAGGGGGGGAAAGGTACAGAGAATACGTAGCATAGATGGTAGGTAGGAAATAGACAGGGGGAGGGCAAAAATAGTGTGGGAAATGTAGAAGCTAAAGAACTTATGACACATGGACATGAACTAAAGGGGGGGAATGTGGGTGGGAGGGGGTGTGCAGGGTGGAGGGGAATGATGGGGGAGAAATGGGACAACTGTAATAGCGTAATCAATAAAATATATTAAAAAAAAATAAAATTGTATTCATTGAAATCCTTGAATATCATGAACTTAAATACTGACTTTTTCTTCTTTCCTTACAGCTGTTTGGGGCAACTTCGTTAATATGAGGTAATTATTTTACTAATTTGGATATTGTAGTTGGGTTTTGTAGACACATTTCAGTTGTTACATATATACCATTGATGCCATGGGTTAATTATAGTCAGTTTTAGAAATGAAACTGAATATTTTGCTGTTCATACATCTGTGGTGTGTCTTGTCCTTTGTGGCTATTCCCGAGGAACACAGCTGGTCCCTGGCCCCATGTGGATGCTGAGACCACCTGTTTGTCTCCAGGAAATCTCTGGCCTGACTCTGCATTATTTGTGTTGCCTAGAAGGGCAGGAGAGACAGTTAAAAAAGTGAAATCCTTGTGTTAATGTTCACAAAACAAGTTTTAATTTAAAGAAAAATTTGCTCCACTTTGTTTTTATTGGCATACTGTACAACTAAAAGAATAGCAATCACGATTATGGTGATTGGATTGAATTTGGAAGTTTCACGCTGCTGCGTGGGGCTGTAAGGGAAAGTGTTGCAGTTGCTCCCACCAGGCTTTTCAGTTTGGGTTGCTTTTGCAAGGCAGGGCTCCTTGAGCTGATTCCTGCCACCAGGGCTTGTGTGTGTCTCCTGACAAAGGTTTCTGTGTGTGGCTAGGTGGAGTGTTCAGATCCCATTTAAAGGAGCTCTGTTTTTTTTACTTGGAAAAACTCCATTTATATTAAATTCCCAGGAAAGCCTGGAAGTCAGACTTGTACTCCTGTAGACACACCTCCCGCTTTGAAATCCCATGTTGTGTAATGTGAAAGTGAGATTATTTTAACTTAATAGAAACAACGCTAAGGCAGTTCAGAGCATATGAGATGGATTTAGGAGATTTCCTCTCCCTGGTAGTCTTTATTTTCCTCTAGTGCACCCCTGTCTGGAGGGAATTGGCACACAGGACTGATGTTTGAAAGGAGAGGAAGGTCTGCAGCCTTTGGTTTGTATTGTGGAAATTTGTTAAGAAATAACTCTTGAGGTCATAAAGCCTTTCAACTGATCTCAGTTTTATAGCTTTCTACTCAACAGGTCTATCCAGGAGAATGGCGAAATGAAAATTGAAAGGAAGATTGAAGAGGTTAGTCTCTTCCATATTTTGCTTCTGTTTTTTCTGTATGTTTATCTACTTCAGTTCCTTTGCTTGTGCTGGTATCATTATTTTAGCAGCTTGATGCTGATCTATGATTTTGAAACCATCTCTCAAACAATGATCCCTTATTTAATAGGAGACTTAATATATGTTATGTGTAGATGCATCTCTGTGTCAGCCTTTGTCCATTTAATAAAGGTGTGCTCTATTAAAACAAATTCTACCTTTATGGCAAAATGAGTTTAAACTTTGTGTCTTTTGGGTGAGCCTTCCCAGAATTTCTTAGAGAAAGGGATATGATTACCTGTACCAGGCATGGAAGCAAGTGCCAGTATCCTCTCACCTGAGCAGATGCTGAAAGGAAAAAGGCCCAACTCAGATGCTCGGACTGAGAACATAAAGAGTGTCTGTAGGCAGCGATGAGGAAATCACAGCTGTGTCCCTGAAAGCCAGCTCCTCTGGTTGATAATACACCTTCTATTTTAAAATAACTACTTAGGTTTTAGTCAAAGAAATGTAGATATGGATGGACTGTTATAACATGGCCTGGGAGGGGATGAAGAGTTCCTCATTTTGAAGTGAAGCCAGCTGCTGGATTCCTGGGAAAGCCTTTGGGTTTTTGCCCTTGTTGTTCTGTCCACTCTCACAGTATTAACACACATGGAAGGGGATTGACTTGGCCTGTCATTTCCGTGCTGGAGCTGGTCCTCTGGAGATAACATGCAAAACAAGATGTTAAGTCTTTGTGGGCAGCAATTAAGGGATTCTAGTTTCTGAAAAGACACCAGTGGTGTTGAGCTCTGCCTAGTTTTATGAGCTTGAACCAAATTTAATATTGTTCATAGTAAGGTAGGAAAATAAAAAGGTTAATTTTTTCAGAGACTTATGCATCTATGGAGTGACAGTTCCAATGTGCAATTTATCATTTCAAATCTAGAATTGTGATGAAATAGTATAACTTAATTTCAAACTGGAGTTGAATTGCAGGAGAATTAAAGTTGGTTTTGCCTTATGTCATGCCTGTCTGGAACATCAGAGTAGGGGGAAGTGGTGAAGGGCTGGGTTTTTGCTTTAAAACTGATATTGATTATTGTGTTTTAGATTATTGAACCACTGAGAGAGAAAATAAGAGATTTGGAAAAAAGGTATGTATGCTTTTTTGTCTTGCATAAATGCTTGTATCTTAGTTGTTGACCTTAGAAAGTTAATGTCTCGTGTAAGTTCATCCCAGTTGAGTAATCAGTTCTGTGAAAGGTGTAAGGCACTGTCAAGACAAGAACTTTCCCATGACAAGGTGAGTTTTTATTATAAAATTAGGGTGCAGTGTTTTTTAAATGTTTTTCTTTTGCTAGTAAGAACTATTTCTTTTTTAAAATTATTTTTTATTTTTCAATTACAGCTGACATACATTATTATCTTAGTTTCAGATGTACACCCCAGTGATTAGACATTATATAACTTACTAAGTGACTCTCCTGAAAAATCTCACAGCTCTCTGAAATCATACATAGTTATTAGACTATTATTGACTGTATTCTTTATGCTGACCTTTACCTCCCCATGACTGATGATCCTTTAACAACCAATTTATACTTCCTACTTTCGTCACCTTTTTCACCCATCTCCCCAATCCTCACTCCCACCTGACAACCATCAAAATGTTCTCTGTATCCAGATTCGTGTTCTGCTTATTTTGTTTATTTTTTGATTCAGTTGTTGGTAGATATGTATTTATTGATATTTTATTGTCCATATTTTTTATCTTTTCCCTTCTTAAAGAACACTCTTCAACATTTCATATGATATGGCTTCGGTGGTGATGAACTCCATTAGCTTTTTGTTGTCTGGGAAGCTCTTTATCTGTCCTTCAAGTCTCAATGACAACTTTGCTGGGTAGAGTAATCTTGGCTGTGGGCCCTTGCCTTTCACACTTTGAATATTTCTTGCCAGTCCCTTCCAGCCTGAAGTGTCTCTGTTGAGCAGTCAGCTGGAAGTCTTATTGGAGCTCCCTTGTAGGTAACTACTGCTTTTCTCTTGCTGCTCTTAAGAGTGTCTTTGTCTTTAACCTGTGGCATTTTCATTATGATGTGTCTTGGTGTGGGCCTCTTTGGGTTCATCTTGTTTGGGACTCTTCTCTGCTTCCTGGACATGTATGTCTATTTCCTTCACCAGGTTAGAGAAGTTTTCTGTCATTATTTTTTCAAAATAGGTTTTCTGTTTCTTGCTTCTCTCTCTTCTTCCATCACCCCCATGATGTGAATGCTGGTACTCTTCAAGTTGTCCCAGAGTCTTTTTACACTCTCCTCATTATTTTAGACTCTTTTTTCTTTTTGCTGTTCTGATTGGGTGTTTTTCTGCTTCCTTATATTCCAAATCACTTTTTGATTCTTGGCTTCATCTTCTCTACAATTGGTTCCTTATAAATTATTCTTCATTTCAGTTAGCGTGGCTTTCATTTCTAACTGCTTCTTTTTTATGGATTCCATGCCCTTTTTTCTGCTATTGAAGTTCTCTCTGTTTATTTACTCTTCCTGTAAGTTTGTTGAGCATCCTTATTACCAGTGTTTTGAACTCTGTATTTAGGAGATTGCTTGTCTCCATTTTGTTTAGTTCTTTTTTCTGGAGGTTTGTTCTGTTCTTTCATTTGGGACATGGTTTTTTTGTCTCTCTATTTTGGCAGCCTCTGTGTGTTTGTTTCTATGTATTACGTAGAGCTGTTATGTCTCCCAGGCTTGGTAGAGTGACCTAATGTAGTAGATGTACTGTTGGGCCGAATGGCACAGATTCCTGTTAACTTGACCAAGCTGGCTACTCCAGGTGTGCTGTCACTGTCTGCCTCCCAGCCCCATGTGGGCTGTGTGTGTTATTCTCTTGTAGTTGAGCCTAGATTGCTGTTGCCTTGCCAGTGGGAGGGATTTAACCCCAGGCCGATCTGCTGCAAGGACTGGCTGGGACCACTGTGAAACATCAACTGTGCAAGGACCCACCCCACAGAGCAGGACAATGTAGATTGCTTTGGATAAGATGGATATTTTAATACCATTAATTCTTCTCCATGAGCATGGAATATCTTTCCATTTATTTGTATCTTCAACTTCTTTCATTATTGTCTTACAGTTTTCAGAGTACATGTCTTTCAACACTGGTTAAATTTATTCATAGGCATTTTATTCTTTTGATGCAATTGTAAATGGGATTGTTTTTTAAATTTCTTTCTCATAGTTTGTTGTTATGTATAAAAAAGGAACAGATTTTTGCATATTGAATTTATACCCTGCAACTTTACTAAATTTGTTTATTAGTTCTAACAGTTTTTTGGTAGTCTTTAGGGTTTTCTATTTATAAAGTCATGTCATCTGTAAATAGGGACAGTTTTCTTTTTCTTTCACAATTTAGGTGCCTTTTATTTCTTTCTCCTGTCTAATTGCTCTGTCTAGGATGTCTAATACTATATTGAATAAAACTAGTGACAGTGGGTATCCTTTTCCTGTTCCTTATCTTAGAGGAAAAGTTTTCAGCTTTTCACTATTGACTATGATGTTAGCTGTGGGTTTACCATATAGCATGCCTTCATTACATTGAAGTAAGCTTCATGTATGCCTACTTTATAGAGTTTTTTTTGTAAGTGGATGTTGAATTTTGCCAAATGCTTTATTTACATTTATTGATAAGATCATATGATTTTATCTATTACTTTATTAATGTGGTGTATCACATTGATTGATTTGTCAATGTTGAGCCATCTTTGCATCCCTGACTTGATCATGGTGTATGATTGTTTCAATGTATTGTTAAATTCAATTTGCCATTATTTTGTTGACAATTTTTACATCTATGTTCATTGGGTATATTGACCTATAGTATTTTTCTTTTTTTGTGGTTTCCTTTTCTGGTTTTGAAAAAAAGGGTAATTTATAATTTAGGCTTCCTAAAATGAGTTTGAAAGCATTCTCTCCTCCAGTTTTTTAGATTTGAGAAATATGGGTATTAAATCTTTTTTGAGTGTTTGAGAGAGTTCATCAGTGAAGCCATCTGTTCCTGGACATTTCATTTCTTACTAAATTAATTTAGAATTTACTGGGGTGACATTGGTTAATAAAAATATATAGGTTTCAGGTTTACAGTTCTATAATACATCATCTGTATATTGTATTGTGTGTTCACAACCACAGATAAAGTCTCCTTTCATCACCATTTTTCTCCCCTATACCCTTTCTACCCTCACCCCTCTTTCCCTCTGGTAATTACCATACTGCTGTCTTTGTCTATGAGATTTTCTTAATTCCTTCACCTTTTTCATCCAGCCCCACAAGCCCCCTCCCACTGAGAGCTGTCAGTCTGTTCTCTGTGAGTCTGTTTCTATTTGTTTGTTTATTTTGTTCATTAGATACCACATGAATGAAAGTATATGATGTTTGTCTTTCTCTGATTGGTTTATATAACTTAGCATAGTGCTCTTCAGGTCCATCAGTGCTGTAGTAAAGGGTAAGATTTCCTTCTTTTTTTATTGCTAAGTAGTATTGCGTTGTGTAAACATACCACAGCTTTTTATTCACTCGTGTACTAATGGATTTTTGGCTACTTCCAAATCTTGTCTATTGTAAATAATGCTGCAGTGAACACAGGAGTATATATATCCATTCAAATTAGTGTTTTGGGTTTCTTGGATAAATTTCCAGAAGTGATACTGCTGGGTCATCAGGCAATTCAGTTTTTAATTTTTTGAAGTAAGTCCATACTGCTTTCCACAGTAGCTGCACCAATTGGCATTCTCACCAACAATATACAAGACAAGGGTTCCCCTTTCTCCACATCCTTTCCAGCATTTGTTGTTTGTTGATTTATTGATGACAGCCATTTTGACAGATGTGAGATATCTCATTGTGGTTTTAATTTAAACCACATTAGTGTCACATCTCTGATTAGTGACACTGAGCATCTTTTCATGTGTCTATTAGCTATCTGTATGTCCTCTTAGGATAAGTGTCTAGTCAGGTCCTTAGCCCACTTTCTGATTGGATTGTGTGTTTTTATTTGGTGTTGAGTTTTATACATTCTTTATAAATTTTGCATATTATTCCCTTATCAGATATATTGGTGTATATGTTCTCCCATTTAGTGGGTTGTCTTTTGATTTTATTGATGGTTTCCTTTGCTGAGCAAAAACTTTTTAGTTGATGTAGATCCATTTGCTTATTTTCTTATTCTTTCCTTTATGCAAGATGATATATGAGAAAAATATTGCTGTGAGAAATGTCCTAGATTTTACTGCCTATGTTTTCTTCTAGGAGTTTTATGGTTTTGAGTATAACATTTAAATCTTTAATCCATTTTGAGTTTATTTTTGTATATGGTGTAAGAGGATGATCTAGTTTCAGTTTTCTGCACATATCTGTCCATTTTCCCCAACACCACTTATTAAATAGACTATCTTTACTCCATTGTATGTTTTGGCCTCCTTTGTCAAATATTAATTGACCATAAGGACATTGATTTATTTCTGGGCTCTCTAATTCTATGTCACTGATCTATGTGTCTGTTTTTATGCCAGTAGCACGCTGTTTTGATTACTGTGATGTTGTAGTACAGTTTGATATCAGTGTGATTCCTTCAACTTCTTTCTCAAGATTGCTGTGGCTATTCAGGGTCTTTACAGTTCTATATAAATTTTGGGAATACTTGTTCTAGTACTTTGAAATACACCATTGATATCTTGATAGTAATTGCACTGAGTCTGTAGATTGCTTTGGGTGGTATGACATTTTAATGGTGTTAATTCCTTCTGTCCATGAACCCGGAATATGCTTCCACTTACTTGGTACCTTCTTCAGTTTCTTTCTTCAGTCTTACAATTTTCTGAGAACAGTTATTTTAGGTTAAGTTTATTCGTAGATACTTTATTTTTTTTATATAATTGTAAATGGGATTGTTTTCTTAGTTTGCCATTCTGATAGTGTATTAATGATACATATAAAAATACAACTGATTTCTGGATCTTTATTTTGTATCCTGCATATTTACTGTGTTCATTTATCACTTCTAGTGGTTTTTTTGTTTATGTGTGTACGGAATCTTTAAGGTTTTTATATACAGTATCATGTCATCTGTAAATAATGACAGTTTTACAACCTTTCCTATATTGATGCCTTTTATTTCTTCTTTTTCTCTGATTGCTGTGGCTAAGCCTTCTAGCACTATGTTGAATAAGAGTGGTGAAGTGGACATCCCTGTCTTGTTCCTGATGTGAAGGGAAATACTTGTCATTTTTGCCCATTGAGTATGGTGCTGTCTAAGGGTTGGTCATATATGGACTTTATCACATTTAGGTTTGTTCCCTCTCCTCCCACTTTGCTGAGAATTTTTATCATAAATGGTGTGCTGGATTTTACCAAATGCTTTTTCTGCATCTGTTGATATGGTCATGTAATTTTTATTCTTTATTTATTTAGTTTTTAAAGATTTTATTTATTTTCAGAGAGAGAGGAAGAGAAAAAGAAAGACAGGGTGAGAAACATCAATGTGTGGTTGCCTCTTGCGTGCCCCTGCACTGGAGACCTGGCCTGCAATGCAGGCATGTGCCCTGACTGGGAATGGAACCAGTGATCCTTTGGTTTGCAGGCCCGCGCTCAATCCACTGAGCTACATCAGCCAGGGCTTATTCTTTATTTTCTGTGTGGTATATCGCATTTATTGATTTGCAGATATTTTACAAACCTTGCATACCCAGAACAAATCCTAACTGATCATGGTTTATGATCTTCCTAATATATTGGTGGATCTGGTTGCTAATATTTTGTTGAGGATTTTAGAATGAATGTTCATCATGCATATTTGCCTGTAATTTTTTTTGTATTGTCTTTATCTGGTTTTGGAATTAGAATAATGTTGGCCTAATAAAATGAGCTGGGGAGTCTTCTCTCCTCTTGAAATTTTTGAAATAGTTTGAGAAGGAAGGATGTTAGATCTTCTCTGCATGTCTGGTAAAATTCACCTGTGTAAATTCATTTGGTTCAAGGCTTGTTTGTTGTTGTTGTTTTTAAATTTAATTTTATTTATTTTTTATATAGTTTATTGATTATGCTGTTACAGTTGTCCCATTTTCTTCCCTTCTCTCCCCTCCATCCTGCACACCCCCTCCCACCCACATTCTCCCCCTTTAGTTCATGCCCATGTGTCATAAGTTCTTCAGCTTCTACATTTCCCACACTATTCTTGCCCTCCCCCTGTCTATTTTCTACCCACCGTCTATGCTACTTATTCTTTGTACCTTCCCCCCCTCTCTTCCTCCCACTCTCCTGTTGCAAGCCCTCCATGTAATCGCCATTTCTGTGGTTCTGTTCCTGTTTTAGTTGTTTGCTTAGTTTGTTTTTGTTTTTGTTTTAGGTGTGGTCGTTAATATCTGTGAGTTTGCTGTCATTTTACTGTACATGTTTTTTATCTTCTTTTTCTTAGATAAGTCCCTTTAACATTTCATATAATAAGGGCTTGGTGATGATGAACTCCTTTAACTTGATCTTATCTGAGAAGAGCTTTATCTTCCCTTCCATTCTAAATGAAAGCTTTGCTGGGTATAGCAATCTTGGATGCAGGTCCTTGCCTTTCATGACTTCAAATACTTCTTTCCAGACCCTTCTTGCCTACAAGGTTTCTCTGCAGAAATCAACTGATAGTCTTATGGACATTCCTTTGTGGGTAACTGTCTCCTTTCTTCTTGCTGCTTTTAAGATTCTCCCATTATCTTTAATCCTAGGTAACTTAATGATGATGTGCCTAGGTGTGTTGCTCTTTGGGCCTAACTTCTTTGGGACTCTCTGGGCTTCCTGGACTTCCTGGAAGTCTATTTCCTTTGCCAGATTGGGGAAGTTTTTCTTCATTATTTGGTCAAATCAGTTTTCAATTTCTTGCTGCTGTTCTTCTCCCTCTGTCACCCCTGTAATTCGGATATTGGAACGCTTCTGGTTGCCCCTGAGAATCCTCAGCCTCTCTTCATTTTTTTGGATTCTTGTTTCTTCGTTCTGTTCCAGTTGGATGTTTATTTCTTCCTTTTGTTCCAAGTTGTTGCTTTGAATCTTGGTTTCCTTCTTGCTACTGTTGGTTCCCTGAATATTTTGTTTTATTTCATTTTGAGTATCTTTCATTTGTTCTTTTATTTTTCGACCAAGCTCAATCAGTTCTGTGAGCATTTTGATTACCAGGGCTTTAAATTCTCCATCAAATAGGTTGGCAATTTCCTCATCGCTTAGTTCTCTTTCTGAGGTTTTGCTGTGTTCTTTCATTTGGGCCATATTTCTTTGTCTTGGTGCAGCTGATAGGTTGTAAGGGGGCAGGGCCCTTGGTGTTCATTCAGGCAGGGCAACCCTCTTTGCTGTGCTACCTGTAGGGGGAGGGGCCCCAGAGGGAACAGTGCAGCTCACCTGCTGGTCTCTAGTGCACTTTGTAACAGACTCTCTTGTCAGATTGTAAATATCTCTCACCGGGGCAACCCCAGCCTTAGCCCATGGTCAGCTCTGAGTCTCAGTTTTCCCCTTAAGTCAGTCCCTCCCATTCAGCTCTGTGGAGCTAGGAAGTCAGCCCTGCCCCTCAGCCACCTTGCTTTGGTTTTTCTGAGCCTGCTGGTATTGTTCGCCTTACAGGTCTGGTTGTTCTGGTTGATTTTTTTTCCTTAATTCCTTGGTGGTTGGAGTTCCATGCAGTTTGGTTTTCTGGCGCTTTTGGTTGTTTATTGATTTTGGATTGGTTGCTATCCTCCTTTTGGTTATGTGAGGAAGTGAAGGGTTTCTACCTATACCTCCATCTTGGCTGGAACTCAGAAGCAGCTTAGTTTCATTGATTATTTTTTTTTGTCTTCATTTCTACCCTCATCTCTATTTTCTTTCTTTCAGTAACTGCTCTTCTTTTTAAAGTTTCTTTAGTTGTAAAGTTACATTGTTTATTAGAGATTTTTCTTGTTTCTTTAGGTAGGTCAGTATGAGTTGTAAACTTTCTTCTTTGAACTGCTTTTGCTGTATTCCATGGATTTTGGTGTGTTGTATTTGCATTGTTTTGTCTCAGGGTGTTTCTTATTTTACCTTTGCTTTTTGTTGACCGATTGGTTCAGCATCATGTTGTTGAATCTGTACATATTTCTGATTATTCCAATTTTCTTCTTGAAATTGCTTTCCAGTTGAATATCATTATGACCAGAAAAGATGCTTGATATAATTTCAGTCTTCTTAAGTTTACTGTGACTTGTTTTGTGATAGAACAAGTGATTTATCTTGGTGAATGTTTCATGGGTATTAAGAAGAATGTGTTCTGGTGCTTTTGGTTAGAATGTTCTGTCAATATCTATTAAGTTCATCTGATTTAATGTGTCGCTTAAGGCACATACTTAATGATTTTCTCTCCAGATAATGTATTCATTCACTTTAGTGGGATATTAAATTCCTCTTCTATTGCTGTATTTGTTTATTTCTTCCTTTAGGTCTGTACTTGGGTGTTTCTGCGTTGGGTGGAGGGAGAATGTAAAAATGCCTCTTGCCAGTGCATTTGTCCCTGAGGGTGTTCCAGTTAGTTGTCTCCTGCCCCTCCAGGAGATGCTTTTAAATTAGTAAATGATTACCATTCATGTATGAATATAAATGCTCTTTAAACTGCTGCTTTTGTGCTGGTGAGCCTCCACAAAAGTCCTTTAACAGTGAATCTGTTGCTAACAGCCCTGTGGCTCTCCTAGGTGTAAGCCCTGTTGTGTTTCAAAGCCAGGTGTTTTGGCGGGGGCTCATCTCTCCCATATAGGTTCCAAGGGTTGGGGTGCCATACGTGGGGCACAATCCCTCCTTTTTCAGGGAGAAACTCTGTATTTGTGTGTTCTCTCCTGATTGTATGTAGGTCACTATGCCTGGGGTGGGGTTTTTAGCAAGACCTAGTGTTCTGCCTGTACTACCCGATTGGTGGTGGCCCTTTTATCTTTGTTGTGAGGAGGGAGTGTTCAGCTGGTGTCAGGTCTTTCTCAGAGTGAGCTGGTCCATATGTAGCCGTAGATTTGTTGTGTCTGGGGGAGGACGTAAGTTCAGGCTCTTTCTGCATACTCACTGAACTGCCTCGCTGTGCTTTTTAAACCAGAAGGAGAAGCACAAGTATGAATATACTCTTAAGGAATTTACCAGTAACTTATGCTTCTTAAACAGTCAGAGTTACCTTTAAAATAGGTGCAGAGGTTAAAAATTTGCTTCTTGGCTTTGCCTTACTAGTTATAGTGAAGTGGTTGTTCTTCAAGTTGGTGAGCAAGTCAGATGACAGATGAGCCTGAGTGAACGTTTTGGTTAGAAAGTCAAGTCCAAACTTGGCTTTGTGGTAGAATTTTGGAGCTCTGTCTAGTTTTATTTTTCTTGACTGATTGTTTGATAAGAATGATCAAACCATCATCTCAACACTGGCAAGATCAGAATGTTACTAGAAATAATGTTGTCTTAATGTGCTCGTCACTTTGAACAAAGTGGCCCCCAAGAAATATTTTTGAAAGGTGATGGTTATATTGATTCAGGAGAGAAATGGGGATGGTGCCATTTTAGAAGTCCATGTGAGTGGATTATGCGGGCTTTTTCTCTTCCATACCACATCTTCATTTCCTAATACTTTGATTACATTCCATTTCTAAAATTTAATCTTCATGTCTTTAAATATGCTTTGAATAGATAACAAGTAATGATAATTTAAATTCTATGAAAAACTTTACTGGCTTTCCCATTAAGTAGTAAGGTTCGAGTCTGAAATGGCATAAAATAATTACTAAAGAATTAATTTGGTGCAATAAGAAAAGATTTACTGTTGAATTCCTACTTTATTCCATTGGTGGGGTTTGGAACTGGGGGCTGAGTCAGCAGTAATGGATGTGAGGTGCTCAGAGAAGATGGGGAGTTGGGGCAGGTGTGAGGGTTGCACATGAGCCCTGCTGCAATGTACTTGGCTATCCTCCTCCTGAGTGTTGAGGGAAGTATTCAGTATGACAGAAAGTGCCACTTCCCTGGGAGGGCATCTGGCAGGTGCCCTCACAGCCTGCAGCCTGGCCTCTGCTTGGGTGGAGCTTACCCAGCTCCAGAGCAGGGTAAGCACTTACTTGGGTGGGATGTTCCAAGGACAGCAACCCCTGTTGTATCAGGGTGATCACTGCATGAAGTATGTAAGTATCTAATCACTCTGTTGTACAACTGAAACTAATGTAATATTGTATGTCAACTGTAAATGAAAAAGAAATTAAAAAAGAAAAAAGATGGCCCCTGCCTGCCAGACGGAGCAGGAAGTGCTGAGGTGCACAGAACTAACAAGTGGGGAGGCTGGGATGCTCACCCACTCCTTTAGACTTCCCCACCTGCCTACCTCTGTTTGTAGTCTGCAAGGAGAGCTTGATGTTTTGAAAATCTGGAAGCTCCTAACGGGAGCTCATCTGCACTGTAAAGGAAAGTCTGCCTGCTCCATGCTCCAATTTAATTGTTCTTTCAGGAGATGAGGAACACCTGCTTCAAGGCCTTCTGTCTAACAACCTGTCATATTCTGTTCATTTCCACAATCGAT
Source organism: Anoura caudifer (assembly GCA_004027475.1). Classification (NCBI taxonomy): domain Eukaryota; kingdom Metazoa; phylum Chordata; class Mammalia; order Chiroptera; family Phyllostomidae; genus Anoura; species Anoura caudifer. The sequence goes on along the minus strand of PVKU01005900.1, from coordinate 82,378 downwards.
GAGGAAATGCATTCTGTATCCCAGCTGGCGATGTGGCCACATGGAGGGGATGGAGGCAGTGCCCCTGGCCCAGTACCTCTCCAGTTGAAGTATTAACAATAAAGACAACTTTTTGGAATTTATTGAAAGCACTTTAAGAAAGGCTATTTCAAATCTGCAGTTACAACTCTCATATGATATCTTGTATACAATTTATCCTGCTCCTGAAATACCCATGTGGCTTGGGACCCATGGCACCATTATACCTGGGGCAAGAGGCATTGAAAGATGAGACATATAGTAGATTCCAAACAGACTGAGAGAGAAAGTGTTGATGCCCAATTGTTCCTGCCCAAGACAGGAAGTGAGTGTTGGATTTGTGAAGCTGTCCAAATCAGAAGAATCAACTTTGTTAAGGTCTTCTCTTACTCCCTCAGGGCATGTCTCCTACAGCTGTTTTCTTTTTTCTAGGCCCTGGTAGAGCATCGTGAGAAAGCCACCACCTCCTTCATTTCTGTGTTTAGCTTTGGCATACCCTTAGCTTGATTCGAAACAAGGAGCAGGTTAGCTATTTCTTGAATTGAAATTAGCCACTATTTGCTTGGTTCCTGCCATACACAGAGTAGAGAGAGAAGGAACGAACAGTGGCAGTTCTAAAATCTGGCATTCGTTTTGATGATGAGCAGAGAAAATACTCACATTAGATGTTTAACTTTTTCTTTTTAATCTCTTTGTATTATACAGCTTTACTCAGAAATACCCTCCAGTAAAATTTTTATCAGAAAAGGATCGTAAAAGAATTTTGGTGAGTTTGCATATCTGATTAATATTTGTAGTATTAAGAAACTTGCTTTCTAAGTTGAGGTATAATTCATATACCATAAAATTCACCCTTATATAGTATACAATTCAATGGTTATTATTTTCACGAAGGTGTGAAACAGCACCATATTCTAATCCTAGAATATTTTCGTCAACCCAAAAAGAAACTGACCCCGTCTCCCCCAAGGCCCATGAACAGTCATTTTCTATCTCCTCACCTCCACCTCCTGGCAACCACTACGACTACTTTCTGTCTCTATGGAGTCTTCTGTTTTGGACATTTCATAGAAACAAAATGATATAATATGTGTTCTTTAGTATCTGATTTTTTAGAATAATTATAATAATTTTCCCAAGGTTCATCTATGCTGTAGCATGAATCAGTACTGCATTCCTTTTTATAGCTGAACAATATTCCACTGTGTGGATGTACCACATTTATTTATTCATCCATCAATTGATGGCCTTGGGGTTTGTACTTTGAAGCTGTTGTGAATAATGGTTCTGTGAATATATGTGTACAAGTTTTTGTGTGGACATGGGTTTTCAGTTCTTTTGGATGTATACCTAAGAGTGGAACTGCTGAGTCATACGGTTACCCAGCGTATCACTTTTTGAGGAAATGTGAAACTTCTAGAGCAGTGGTTTTTGAAACCTTTTCTGGCTCACCGACCACTTTAGTGTCTCCATGGGGGGCTTCCTCAGCTAGTGGTCTTACTGTTTAACATCAACACAAATCTCCCAATGAAAGAATTCTATTGAACTGTTATATTCTGTTGAAATATGTCCAAAGAGATGGGTACCTTTGCATTAAAAAAAAAATAATAGCTTTTTTGAATATAATTTATGTACCATATAATTCACCCTTTAAAATGTATAATTCACTAGTTCTTAGTATATTCATGGGTTGTGCATTCATACTAGTATTAGCACATTTTCATAACTGCAAAAAGAAACCTTATGCCCATTGGCAGTCACTCTCCATTTTCCCCCAACCCCAGTCTCCCCAGTCTAAGCCCTAGGCAACCACTCATCTGCTTTCTGTCTGTACAGATTTGTCAGTTCTGGAAATTGCATGTAGGTGGAATATGCAATATTTGTCCTTTTGTGACTGGTGTTTTTCACTTAGCATGTTCTTAAGATTCGTTATGTTGTAACATGTATCAGTACTTCATGTGTTGTTATTACCATGTACTGTTGCATTGTATTGATGTACCACATTTTATTTATCCATTTATCATGGTAGGTAGGTAGCTCTACATTTAACCTTTTAAGAAACAGCCAGGCTGTTTGCCAAAGTGACTGTACCCCTTTTCATTCCCATCAGCAGTGTACGAGGGCTCCAGTTTTCTCCTCATCCTTGCCAACACTGTTCTTTTTTCTTTTGGTTTGCAGCCTTGCTGGTAGGTATGATGTGGTATCTCATGGTGTTGATTTGAGTTTCCCTGCTGGCTAGTGATGTTGTTATACTTGTTGGCCGTTCCTGCGTCTTCTGTGGAGAAATGTCTATTCAGATACTTAACCCACCTTTTAAATTGGGTTATTCTTCTTTTCATTATTGAGTTATAAGATTTCTTCATTCTAAGTATAACTTCCTGATCATATATATAATTGGCAAATATTTTCTCCCATTTAGTTCTTAAATTTAGGTCTGTGACCCATTGAGTTGATTTTTATGTGTGGCTTTTTTAAGATAAGGCTTTTTTCATGGTTTTTCATGTGGCTGCCCGCTTGTCCAGCACCATTGGCTGAGAAGACTAATCATGCCCCTTTGAACTGCCTGGGACCCTTGTTGAAAATCCGCTGGCCATTAACATATAAATATTTCTAGATTCTCAATTTTATTACATTGATTTCTGTTTACTCTATGCTAGTATGGTACAGTCTTGCTTTTACTGTGGCTTTGTAGTAAGATTTGAAATTGGGAAATATGAGTCCTCCAACCTTGTTTTTCTTTTTCAAGATAGTTTTGACTATTCTGAGTTCTTATAATTCCTTGTGAATTTTAGGATTAGTTTGCCAATTTCTCCAAAGAAGCCAGTTGGGATTTTGATAGAGATTGCATTGAATCTCTAGATCAATTTGAGCAGTATTGCCATTTAACAATATTGTCTTCCAATCCTAACATGGGTATCTAATAAATTCTTAATAAATTCCATCTACTTAGGGCTTCATGAGTTTCTTTTAACCTTTTTTTGAAGTTTTCAGTATGTTTTGCTTGTGTTTCGTTAAATTTATTCTGAAGTATTCTTTTTAATGGAAGTGTTTAGTTTCATTTTGTAACTAAATTTCATTTCATTATGTATTGCAAGTATTTGGAAATACAATTGATTTTTGTATTTTTTTGTATCCTGTAACCTTGCTGAACTCATTGGTTAGTGCTAATAGTTTAAAGGGAATTCCATTCTGTTTATAGGTCCAATAATACAATTATACATATTTTATATAATTGGGGTTTTGTTAAGATAAAATATTAATAACATAAACATTATTTTAACCATTTTTAAGTGTACAGTTCTGTGGCTTTACGTATGTTTACACTGTTGTTCTTACAGCTTGGTCTTTAAATCAATTAAGAGTAGACAGGAGAAAAGGCAATTATATTGCCTTTTATAGTTACCTTATTAATTCCTCTTCCCTTTCCTTCCCTTCTTTTCTCTGTGGATTAAGTTACTGTCCGGGATCATTTGTTTTCAGCCTGAAGAACATCCTTTATTAAGTATTTATTAAGTATTTGTTATATGGCAGGTCTGCTTTTTCGTTGACTTATTTTTGTTTGTTTTTGAAAGTTATCTTTGGTTATATATGACCTTCAAGTTTGATAGTTTCTTTCTGTACTTCGAACACGTTATCCCACTGCTTTCTCTTTATTTGTTACATGAATTTATTTGGAGATGAATTTTGTAGGATTCACTGGTCAGCAGTTAATCACTTTAGGGTACCCTTGTGCGTGAGGAGTCATTTTTCTTGTTCTGCTGTATTAGTGTTCAATGGCTGCTATAAGATTTACCACCAACTCATTGGCTTAAAACAAAAGAAGTTCAATCTCTCCCAGTTCCAGAAACTAGAAGTCTGATATCAAGGTATAGGTGAGCAGAGCCATGTTCTGTCTGAAGGCTCTAGTGCAGCGATTTTCAACTGGTGGGCACCAGGGATTTTTAAAACATGCAATACCTGACTATTTAGCCAGGGGCACTGACCTCTTTTCCCTTAGGTTGTTAAATGAAACAACAACAGCAGCTAACACAATGGCCATCCAGTGTGAATGAATCAAAAGTATAATTTTTTTTGTCAGATTGGCAAAAATACATTTTTTGATGTACTGCAGGATTTTAGTAATTAGTTTATGTGTACCATGGAATGGTTGAAAATCGCAGCTCTAGGGGAAAATCTTCTCTTAGCTTCCGGTGTCGCCAGTGAATCTTGAGTTCCTTGGCTCGTAGAGACTGTCCTCATTCTGTCTTTGCTGCTGTTATCACACAATATTCTCCCTGTGTGTCTCATAGTGGATTCAGGGTTCACCTTCCTCCTACATGACCTTATCTTAATGACATCTGCAATGGCCCCATTTCCAAATAAGGTCACATTCTGAGATTTCAAGAAGGACATGAATTTTGCAGGACAGTATTCAACCCAATAAAACTGCTTTTAAAACTTTATTGTTGTGTGTGATTTTTAGCAGTTTTAGTATGATGTGTGCATCTCTTTGTTTTTATTTTTATCCTGTTTGGAGTATTTTGAGCTTCTTGAATGTATTTTATCAGTTTTGGGCAGTCTTCGGCCATTATTTCTTTGAATATTCTTTTCTGTTTCTCTCTCTCCTTTTCTGGTACTTCTATTACATGTGTGCTGGTGTGCTTGTTGGTGTCCTGTATTTGTCTGAGCCCCTTCTCAGTTTCCTTTTTTTTCTGTTCTTTGGATTGCGTAAGCCCTCTTAATCTATCTTCAAGTTCGCTGAATCTTTTTATCTGCAGTAAATGTTGAATCCCTCTGGTGATTTTTTTGTTATTGTACTTGTCAACTCCAGAGTTTCCATTCATTTCTATTTGATAATTTCTCTCTTTTTAGTTTCAAGTTACTTCTTTTAAACATGGTTCCTCTAAGAGTCCTCCCAATTTTTTGAGCATATTTGTGATGGTTGTTTCAAAGACCTTTGTTAACTTCAACATCTGGGCTGTCGCACAGGCAGTCTTTGTTGCCTGCATGTTTTTTTGTGTGTACAGGTCACATTCCTGTTTCTTTGCATATCTCATAATTTTTGCAGAAAATTGGAAATTTTAGAGGGGATCCCCTGAAAAAACAATTATCTCCTAGAGGGTGGGCCCCTTGTAGTACAGGCTTCTTCCACTAGGTGAGTATTCTAGGAACCCATCTATATCAGTGTACCAGCTGGTGTTATGAGAGGCTGCATTTGGCTTTAGTGAATTTTTTTTGAAAAGCCTTTCTGGCCATTTCACGATGGATGATTTATGAGTGCAACTGCCCACGCCGCGCTGAGTGTTCAGCAGGTTTTCACCAAAAATGGCATGAGCCCCATGCTCTACCCTCCCTATTCACCCAGTCTCGTCATGAGTGACTTTTTTTGTTTCTCTGGTTGAAACAGTCCTCATTGGGAAACTTTTTGCCAATGTGGAAGAGGTGAAACAAAAAATGAGAGAAGCACTAAAGGCATCAAAATCAACAAGTTAAAAAACTGTATTGGGCATGGGAAAAAAAAGGTCTCAGTAGGTATATTGCATCAAATGGGGAGTACCGTATTTCGCTGTGTATAACGTGCTCCTGTGTGTTCTGCACACCCACATTTTTCACCCGAACTTTCAGGGAAAAAATCTTCTGTTTTTAGAGAGAGGGGAAGGGAGGGAGAAAGAGGGAGAGAAACATCAATGTGTGGTTGCCTCTCACGTGCCTACTACTGGGGACCTGGCCTGCAAACCAGGCCTGTTCCCTGACTGGGAATCGAACTGGCGACCCTTTGATTCACAGGCTGGCACTCAATCCACTGAGCCATGCCAGCAGCGGTAGAGTTACATTTGTGATGCATAAGCATAAATAAAAGAATTAGCCCTGGATGGTGTGGCTAATTCATGGAGGGTGGTCGACACAGGCTGTGAAGGATTTCATGAAGAGAAGAAAGAGAATAAAGTTTTTAGTCACTCTCCAAGAAAGAAGAGGGGCATGGTGTGGAGAGAAACACCATTACTGAGGGGTGGGGGCTTTGAGATTTTATTGGATTATAATTGGATTAAAAAAGGGTGGGAGGTTGCTTTGTGTGGTCCTTGAGTTGTTGGGGGCATTGTCACACAAGGCTGCATGTTTGTTCCAATATTATCTGCTGCCTGTGGCTGTAGAGAGCGGTTAGTTCTATTCTTACTTTCCAGTAATTTCCAATCCTGGGGACATAAGCTCAGAAGAGTGTAAAATGTCAGTCATGTTTAACAAGGTCATGGGCCTACTAGGCAGATGGTGCCACAATAGCAAATGGGGCTGACTTTATCCTTTCAACTAGTTTTATTTTTGTTTGGTTATGTATTTGTTTAGTGACTTGACTATTAAGTGACATCTGTGTTGTCTGCAGTGGAAAGCTCTGATGGTTGCTCGTTAGAGGCCACAGACTTGGACATGGACACACTCACCTGGGATGGAAACTGGAAAAGCGGCATTTGTGCTTTCTGTCACATACCAAACCCAATAAACAGAGACAGGGATTGCATCTTTAGGGGTGCTTTATTCAGATGGCCAGCGATCTGAGAAGACTGTGGGTTTGTACCCTAAAGGGCCGTCTTAAATTCCCTTTTAAACTGACCTTTTTTATAAGGAGAAGAAAAGTGTGGGTAAGGAGTTTGGAATTCAGGAAAAAAATTAATCAGATAAAAAGCTGCAGCGTTCTTTCCTCTGTGCCCTGGGCAGTGGGCATCTCACCCTGGAGCACAACGTCTCAGAGACCGTCTTGACTGCTTGCAGTCCTGAGGCACAGAGGGGGATCCGCTTGTGGTCTCCTGGAATCAGGGTGGCTCATCCTTCAGTTTTTGAAACAATAGGTACATACATCAATTATTGAGCTTATTAGCTACTACCTGAAACTAAAATTTTTCCTACATTTGAGTCCCCCATCAGGGTGACAGTGGTTCTATCAGGGCTCTTACTGACCATTTCTTTTCCCTGATTTCTCTGTTAAGCTGTCTGCCTTGTGTGGTATCACACCAACTGTTAGACTCCAGTAATTGCCAGCTGAGTAAACTGTTCTTTCATCAATGCTTTGGGTTATCATTGCTCCTCAGTCTGATCCATTAAATTCTGGCCCCTTTGCAGAGGTAGCTTTTGAGGCCACTCTTTGAGGTTTGTTCTGACCCCAGGAGGGCTCTTAGGTGTCTCTTTCCCTGGGTCTCCCTACTGAGTTTGCTGGCTTATGGTTTAGCTTGTTCTCAAAGAGCTACCAGCCTTCTTTATTGCCTACCACCTAACTGTTGTTTTTGAGAAGACCCTTATGCTTGAACTTCTCTACACTCTCCTTCAAATAAAATTGATTATGGGGGGCAGGGCTTGGAGCTCTGTCTTGGCTGCCTCTGCTCTTGGGGAAGTGTCTGAGCAGCTGCTCAGGAGCTGCGGGGAGGGAGTAACACTGCCACGCTCCTGCTTCCCACGCAGTGGGGAGCTGGGCAGGGGCAGAAACCCCGATCTTCTGGCCTTGCCTATCTCAGCTTAGAGTTTCCACCCTGTGAGCAAGCTGGGGCAAGAATGACTACAGTCTCTTTAGGCATAGCCCGTGTGCCTGGGGTAGAGCTCCTCTCTAAGAGTAGGACCTGGGTGGAGGAAGGGCGCTTTTAACCCCCTGGCCCACTTACCAGGAATTGAACCTTTGCACCTCACAGCTGGAGGGGATGAGAAATGCTGGCTGGCTGCCTTTCTAGGTGAGAGCCCATCTTTTGACTGGGAGGCTTCTTATTTTGGCTGCACCCACCATTCTCTCCTACTGTGAACTGTGAGGGTGAGGGGAGAAGGGGAGTGAGCCATGGCACAAGTGTCACAGACTCTACTGAATTTTAATAGATTTTCTTGCATAAATGTTTATATTTATTGTATACCCTTAAGACAATTTCTAGAGACTTTAAATGGTTGGTTTTTAAAAATATTTTTTCACCAATTATGGTTTTGCTGGAGAACAGGTCTGTGGAGCACCTCACATCCTCCCATTCTGGAATTTTTTTTTTAATCTGTGACCTTGATACGTAAATGGTTAGCACAAAAAGTTGTTTTTTTAGCCAACATCTAGGTTGTAGGAGTATGTACCTCAAACACCAGAGGAACACTGTTGAACAATATTAAATCTGTTTCCCCCACCTAATTCTCCTTTGCATCTAGAAGTTATAGATCTCTTACCTTTTTAGATGGTTTGTGTAAATCTCACCCTGAGCAGACTCTAAGGTCTGTTCTACTTGTACATCCATCAGCACATCAAAAATGTGTATGCATTTAAGTATGAATTGAGGAATGTATCAGTGTCTTCAGCAGCAGAGAACAGTTCATTTTTCTAATCTTTCTGTGTCAGTGTGGTGCTCTACACTAATTTATGAACTCTGAACAGGCTTACAAGGGTTATTATTTCCATGTGGGATGTTTTTCTGCTTGGTGCTGAGTATTATTGAGTTTATTTCACTGTACACATAACCACAACAAACGGACGTAGTGAGTTTCATTCCTTTGCCATCTCATAGGTTAAGCCACATTTCAGAGTCATTTTGGTGCCTGAGTCTGGCAACTGTTGTTAAAACTTAAAAAGCCTTTTCACTTACTGTTGAAGCCTTAGAACAAAGAAGAGGTTTATGGAAAGACATTCTTTTGCAGATTTAGCGAGCAGCATGAGTTTGAATGCTGACCTTGAACTAGACCACTTTAGCTGCTTTTTAATTCCCAGAAGAGCAAGAACTGTAAGCACAATTGAGATGAGCTCATAAACTGCACGGCCATGCAAAGCTGTGTGAGGTCCAGGTGTGTCCAACCTTTTGGAGTCTCCGGGCTACACATTAAATACACTTTGACATGTAATCACGCACACAAAAAATCATGTAGTTTTAAGTAAATTTACAATTTTGCAGCCATCCTGGCTCAAATGAGGCCCGTGGGCTGCAGGTTGCACACCCCTGAATCCATTTCAGTGTAAGAGATCTTAGGTCTTTTCTTCTTCCTGTCTTTTGGCTATTAGTTCTTTGTTATTCAGAGAGTATGCCTAAGTGGTAAGCATCTGCCAGTTTTGTTTCTACTCGAAATGCTTTCCTAATTGGCTGAAATTCATTTGGAAAACCGTTTTATAACCATCCAGCTATGTTACATAAATCTTTTAGTATTTATTGTAGATAGAAAGGCATTGTTCAAGAAAAACAGTTCAAGTTCATTTTAAGTAAGACTTAAGGTGCTTCCCGCAATTTTATGTTCCTCCTAAAACTGAGGAAGGATTGGAAGTGATAGTATGTATTACAGTTTTAATGCACTGCACTTCTGCTGGCTCTGAGCCACTTTGTTCTTTTAGGTGCTGAGGTAAAGTGTGTGTGCCACAGAACATCTTGTTTTAATAAACAGTTGCATAATAGATATAGTTACATAGAAGAGTTAAATTTCCTTTAAAAGGGTGTAATTTTTCTCATTTCAAAACTATGGAAAACATGGGAAAATGCAGTCAAATAAAGGTAAAGTAAAATGAAATCTCACCACATGAATTAAGCCTTAGTGGTAAACCAGTTTGAAATTCATTTATTTTTCCAGAAAATTCTTCTTTCAAATCATTGTTCAGTTATACAGATAGACTTTAAGAGTGCTAAAGTTAAAACGCAAACTGGACAAAGCTATAGATAAGTGAAAGAATATGGAATTAAGGCTGTGCATTTAGCCCTTACCAGTAGCTTAGCTGGTTAGAAAGTCATCCCGATACATTAAAGTGGGTGGTAGGTATGATCCCAGGTCAGGGCACATACATGAATCAACCAATGAATTCACAAATAAGTGGAACAGCAAATTGACGTTTCTCTCTCTCTCTCTCTCTCGGTGGGGGGAAGACTGCGGGCTTATATATCATTACCAGTGACGTGGGAACCTTGGTCAAAACCTCAATTCCTCTGGGTGTTATCTCTAAACAAAGGGGACTTATAAAATGGTGCTGTCAATGAAGAGTGAGTGTAGCTGGTTGAAAACTGTTGAGTATCAGGACTTTTCCTCTATTCACATTCTAATCCATATTTGTGTTTGTGTTTGCCCAGAGCGTATATAAACATCGAGTCGTGGTTGACAAACAGTTCTTCTTAAGGCAGGCATTACCCCTCCTGCTCCCGGCAATCTACCATTTCAACCCAGCACGGCTAAGTTACCCATGGTGAACGCTGGAGTTACGTGTTACATTTTATTTGAACAGAGGACTTCATGGCAAATTAAATGTTTTAAAACTATAGATGTAGGTGTTTATGTACTATTTAGGTAAAAAGAATTCTTTTTTTCCTACTGTAAATTCTTTTTTTTTGTTTTTTTGGAAGAGGAGCATGAGGTGAATGCAAATTTTGATGGAGGAGGAGGAAGCAGAGTGGAGAACAGAACAAGATAGGAGAAGATTTGCACGACGCACATCTCTTTTCTGAGTTTATTCTTTTTATGTCCACCTCCCAGAAATGAAATATGCTCTGTCTAACCCTCCTCAGTTATAGCATTTAATTTCATTAAAGTCTTTTTGTTAGTTATTCCCGAGTTCCTGACCGTCACAGGCCCCTCAGAACTGCATTGTTTCACTATCTGCATTCCTAATCAGACATTTACTGATGGTGGAACTTAATCATTGGGGCCTTTGGTCTGCAAACAGCATCTGTTGCTTATTAATTTGTTCTTAGCAACAAAAAAAAGTTTTTCATGAGGTTCTTAAGTCCATTTTAAGTATCACTTTTTTTGGTAGTTCATCAGATCTCTACATTTTGCTAATAGTTTTTTTTAAATAAGTACTTCTAAAACTCTGTAGGAGTTGTATTAGAACCATGTAACCCTTTTATTATAAAACAAGAACCTTTTTTTAAATTGAGGTATATTTGACATAAAACATTGTATAAATTTAAGGTATATTGTATGTCAATATTGACTTGATACATTTATGTTATGGTTGCCCATTGTAGCATTAGCTTATACCTCTATGTTGTCACGTACTACCATTTCTTCTAGTGTTGGGAACAATTAATATCTTGTCTCTTAGCAAGTTTAATGTTTGTATTACAGTTCTGTTGTCTATAATCACAGGACTATATTAGGTCTTTAGGACTTAATCTAGTAGTTGCCAGTTTGTACCCTTAAAGAGCACCTCCCATCTCCCTACTCCCCGGCCCCTGGTAACCACCATTGTACTCTTTGCTTTTACATTTAGATTCCACACGTAAGTGATGGCATACAGTATTGGCTTTCTCTGTCAGACTTACTTGTTACAGTGCTCTCAGGATGCATCCGTTGTCACAATGTCAAGATTTCCTTTCTTTTCAGAGCTAAATAGTGATCCCTTGTATATACATTATGCCACATCTTCTTTATGCATTCATCCATTGGTGGACACTTAGGTCTGTATCTTGGCTATTGTGGGTAATGCCTCAATAAGAACCTTTTAAAATGTAAAGCACACACCGATTGGCTCAGTTGGTTGGAATGTTGTCCCATACATCAGAAAGTCATGGGTTTGATTTCTGGTCGGGGTACATACCTAGGTTGTGTGTTCCATCTGTGGTCGGGACAGGTATGGGAAACAATCAATCAATGTTTCTCTCTCTCCCCCTCTCCCCTCCTCCCTTTCTCTCTAAAAATCAGTGAACATGTCCTCAGGTGAGAATTAAAAAAATAAAAAATAAAAACATTTTGAAAAGAATGTAAAATTTTTCGTCAAAGAAGACATTTTGAAACTTGTAACTACGATTTTTCTGTCTTTCTTGCTGGGTGGTAATGTCAGTTTTTAGACTGTTAGGAAGTCGACAGATGGTATAATTTCTTGGCTCTGGGGTAAGCAGCAAAGATGCTGCTTTAAAGCTTTTGCCATCTTCCTTCCTTCCCCCATACATAAGTAAGTTTTAAGTTGTGGCTGCACCAGAAATATATCTCCTTGAAGTTGATTGTCATCATGTTCTCTTGTGCTTTCACTGGGGATGTTTTGCATACTGTTCTGATGCAGATAACTGGAGGAGCAGGGTTCGTGGGGTCCCACCTCACTGACAAACTCATGATGGATGGCCACGAGGTGACTGTGGTGGACAACTTCTTCACGGGCAGAAAGAGAAATGTGGAGCATTGGATCGGCCACGAAAACTTCGAGCTGATTAACCATGATGTAGTGGAGCCCCTCTACATTGAAGGTGAGTGACACCATGCACTGTTATCGTTCAGAGCCTGGCGGGTATAGGCTCACCAGAGCAGCTAGCCCCCAGGGGTAAACCGCCTGACTTTGGCCACATTCAGTTTTTGTGTGTTTTGTTCTTGAAATAGCCTACCTGTGTGCAAGGCACTACTCTAGTTTCTGTGATAAAAAATGGTTATGACAGTGCAAGGGTCTGACTTCACTATTACATGCCCCGCCCCCAGTTTTGAACTTCACAGTCCTTTGAAGTAAGGCTTGTGTAGTGCACATCTATCCCTGTTGCCTAACAAGTCTGATGCCTGCCCCACCCATGTGAAATTACTTCTAGTTTCCTGTTGGAAACTGGCTGATGTAGAAGGCTGAGTTCATAATGAAATTCCATGTATAGAAGAGTTTAAAGCCCTCTGGTAACTTTGAGATTTAAAGGAATTACGGTTTGGGAGCTACACTGGGTTGGATGGTGACCCTGAAAAAGATATAGCCACACTTTAACCCCCAGAACCTCTTAATGTGACCATATGTGAACAAGGGGTCTTTGCAGATATAATTAAGTTGAGGTTTATCTTGAGATGAGGTCAACCTAGATCGCCTGGGCAGGCTCTAATTCTAATGGCAAGTATCCATGAGAGACAGGGTAGAGGAGAAGTGGACATGTGGGGAGAAGAGGGGGAGGCCATGTGCAACTGAGGCAGAAATTGGAGTTACGCGGCCCTATATTGCTGCCCTGGGGCCTTTGGAGAACATGTGGTCTGGCCAACACCTTGTTTTCAGACTGGTTTCTAGGACTGTGGGAGAATAAATGTCTGTCATTCTGCTTCACCTAGTTTGTGGTGCTTCAGGAAACTAACACAGGGGCTGTAAGGAGACTTTTTCTGAGACTGTCTAAGGTGTACTGATAGAACAACCACAGGTACTTGGCTAGGAAATCTCTTAGAGTCACACAGACTTTATGTTCTTCCTCCTTTAGATCTGACCATGTCCTTGAGAAGCAAGGGGTATCATCCCACTTATATATACAGGGCTGGGCAAAAGTAGGTTAATAGTAATATGGAATACAATAATTAATGAATAACACAAGAATAAACTCTGTGTTTTACATCCTCACAGTGGTAAACCTAGTTTTGCCTTTCCCTGTATGTGGAAAATGAATGGAATTGTGGGCTGCCTGAAGTTACAGGGTAGTTAAATGGCTGCGCCAGAATCCATCTTTGGGTCGTTGATGCCAAAGCTTGTAAACACCTGCTCCTCCTCCTGCTTTTTCCATATTATCAAATCCTGAACATTTTCCCATGTCAATAAAATGTATCTTGAAGAGTCATTGTAATTGGTCAGCAATGTTATTATATGGATATACCATGGTTTAAATTTCCTCATTTAAGTTTCTCCAGTGTTTTATTATAAATACCTTTGTCTGAATTTTATTTTCTCAGTAAAGAGTCCAAATATTAATTATGCTGAATACTAATATGTCTCCTTTATCATTTGGTGGTATTTATTTCACTAATACATTAGTAATATTGAGCATTATCTTAAAAAGTACTGACAAAAATGTTTTGCTAATTTGATAGGAAGCCCATGGCTTGATGCAGATTTCTTTGGTTATTAAAAAAGGTTAGACTTTCTTACATGTTAATTCACAAAAGAAATTAAATAATCTCTTTTACCTTTTTTAAAAAATTGCTTTTAGTATGATTTCTTCATAATAGGGATGTTAATCATTTGATGTATATTTAGCATTTCTCTTTGCAACCTGACTTTTTGACTTTTAATTGCATTGAAATTTTGCAATTAAAATATAGACTCATCTGTTCATTTCCTCTTTGCCTTTTTTTCTTTTTGTTTTATGCTATAACTGTCCCAAAATTAGATAAATATTCAGCCATGGTAGTATTTTTTTTTTTTTTGCTTGTTTTTGCTTCATCTTTAAACATTTAATTATTTAATCTACCTGTGATTATTTTGGGGTCATACTATAGTTTTGTGAAGTGAAACATGATGAAGATAATAGGCAAGCTGTCTGACATTCTACTTGGACTTCATCATGGGGTGGCTTTGATACGGTTAACAGAGGTAATGTGCGTGATGGTGCTTTCATGGGCACAGTTCTTAGAGTGTGCACCCACAGTTACTCCACCATTCAATCAAAGGCAAATCTAGATACTACTATGAAAGGACTTTGCTGTTGAATTAAGGTCATGAATCAACTGACTTTAAAATATGGCGATTACCCTGGATTATCTGGGTGGGCCCCACATAATCATAGGAGCGTTTAAAAGCATCAGAAAATGGTGGAAGAGCCAGTGAGAGATTTGGTGAAAGAGCTGCAAGAGAGAAGTCAGAGAGATTCCAAGTGTGAGAAGGACTTGACTCACCACTGCTGCCTTTGAAGGGGCTATGAGCCAGGCTGAGCAAGCAGCCTCTAGAAGCTCCCAGCCAGTCAGCATACGAGACCTTGTGTTTTAGCCTTAGGGAACTGAATTTTGCCAGCAACTTGAATCGTCCTTGGATGACAGGAGAACAGTCCTGCTGACTGACACCTTGATTTCAGTTTATGAGTGTCAGGGCAGAGACCCAGCTGAGCCACCCCATACCAGGACTTCTGACTTGAGGTTATAAATAGATGTTTTTAAGCCTCTAAATTTTTAGGACAGCACTAGGGCAACTACCACAGGAGACTTAGCGCAGTGGCTGGCCCACAGTAAGTGCTCCCCTAGTAATAGCTCTTTTTATTACTCTTTTCCCTTTTTTGCACATTGCAGTAAATATTTGTTGAGTGAAAGTATTGATTACATAATTTCAGTACTACTGAGAAACCAAAACTTAGCAAAAATGGTATGTTGGCAAGTAATTTATCTCTCTTGACTATGAGCTTTGACACCAGAGCTATTCTAGTTATTTCTGCTGCTGCAGATAGACTCTGTAGGGGACACACACACACACACACACACACACACACACACACACAGAATGGAGTCGCACAATAAATTATTGACACTTTTTGTCCTTTGCTCACAGTAGTAAGTTTCCTCAGGTAGCACTGTAAGACATTTCTTGACCTTGCTACTCTAAAGGCTGTTTTTCATTTTCTCGGCCTCAGCATTGGCTTCTTCCATGCTCTTGATAATCCCACCTTCCTGTTCTCATCCTCCCATCTCTTCACTCTTTCTGGCCCCACAGGGCCACTGAGTCTGAACTTACATGAAGAAGTGCATTATTTGATCCTCGGAAAAGTACAGTTGTGCTTTTCAAAGATATTAATCCCTTCCTTCACCACTTACATCAAACGCAGGAAGACTTTAACCAGATGAACCTAGTTTCATGGGCCCTCTCTCTTTTTCTCAGCATTGCATTGTCACACAAAGGATAACATCATTTAGGGCCCCTTGACTGAGGAGTCGTTGTCTTGTATGTATAGCGCCTGTCATATTTCATGCACACATCAGTTTAGTTGTTGTTCTTACTGACTTTTACAGCCTGTGGTCATCCTAAGTGGGACTGCCATTTGGTATAGTATGAAGTTCATTCTTTTAGCAGCGATGAACAAGTTTATATGTTCTGTAATGTGATAAATTATTTTCCTCCTCTGAGTGGTAAGAGTATAGTCCATAACCCAAAGTTTAAAACAACTCTCTTTTTAGTTCCTTTTTCCTAATAGAAGAACTTTACTTGATCTGATATTTATACCATAGCAGAAATGTGCTTTAGTTTGGAAAGTATTTCATGTAACATACTTTTGTTTATTTGTTTTGCTGGGGCTGGCAAGTTGTTTGGTTTTTATTGAGGTAACAATGGTGTCACTTAATTTGGCAGCATCATGTAGAACTTCATTGAATTTTCCTCAGCACAGATTCCTTCTCTCACCATTTTCAGACTAGCTATTATGTGTCAGAATCAAAGATGTTAGCATTTTTATTTTAATTTCACATTTACACTAGGAAATTAACTATTCTCTGGTCTAAGAATGTGGTGGTAAAATTGGAAAGAGACAATGCAGGTGGAGTATGCTAAGGCTCAGGATTGAGATAGGGTACTATAGAATTTGGGAACTTCCACGTAGTAATAAATTACAGAATTATGAAAATGACAAAGACAAGAGGTGCTATTGTCGTAGGGGTTATGATAGAGGCCTAGTATTGTTTTGGTTAGATTGTAGAGAATGAGAATGGTTGCTGTAGAAGGAATTGTAAGTACTCATTGAAATAACTTAATCTGATAATATATTGCTTTGAAATGGATTTTTATTTACTTTTTATTTACTTTCATTGTATCTTTTTCATTACTGTTTATTCTCCTTATATCCCCACTACCCCCTGTAATCACCACACTGTTGTCCAAGTCTATGAATCCTTTTCCCTTTTTGCTCAACACCTCCACCCGCTAATCCCCTCACCCCCCAGTAGCTGTCATCCTGTTCTCCATCTATGAGTGTATCTCTATTTTCGTTGTTAGTTCAGTTTGTTCCTTAGATTCCACATGTGAGTGAAATCATATGGTATTTGTCTTTCTCTGACTGGCTTATTTCACTTAGCATAATGTTCCTCCAGGTCCATCCATGCTGTTGCAAAGGGTAAAATTGTCCTTTTTATGATCGAGTAGTAGTCCACTGTGTAAATGTCCCATAGTTATCTTATTCACTACTCTACTGGTGGACACTTGGGCTGCTTCCATATCTTGGCGATTGTAAATAATGCTGCAATGAAGATAGGGTTGCTTATGTTCTTTCAAATTAGTGCTTTGGGTTTCTTCAGATACATTTATTCCCAGAATTGGGACTTATGGGTCAGATCCATTTTTAATTTTATTAGAAAGATTATATTATTTATTAATTTTTAGAGAGGAGAAGAAAGAGAGAAAGGGGGGGGAGAAACATCAATGTGTGATTGCCTCTTGAGCGCCCCCTACAGGGACCTGGCCCATAACCCAGGCTTGTACCCTGATTGGGAATTGAACAGGAGACCCTTTGGTTTGCAGGCCCGTGCTCAATCCACTGAGCCACACCAGCCACAGCCATTTTTAATTTTTTGAGGTATCTCCATATTGCTTTTCACAGTGGCTGCACCAATCTGCATTCCCACCAACAGTGCAAAAGGTTCCCCTTTCTGCACGTCCTTGCTAGCACTTGTTGTTTGTTGATTTGTTGATAGCCGCTCTGACAGATGTGAGTTGGTATCTCACTGTGGTTTTGATTTGCATTTCAGTGATGATTAGTGACATTGAGCATCTTTTCGTATGCCTGTTGGCCATTTGTCAGTCCTCTTTGGAGAAGTGTCTATTCAGGCCCTTCACCCATTTTTCCATTGGATTGGTTGTTTTTGTGTTGAGTTTTATAATTTGTTTATAAATTTTGGATATTAACCCCTTATCAGATGTAGTGGCAAATATGTTTTCCCATTCTGTGGGTTGTCTTTTTATTTTGTTGATGGTTTCCTTTGTTGTATAAAAACTTTTTAGCTTGATGTAATCTCATTTGTTTATTTTTTCTTTTGTTTCCCTTGCCTGAGAAGATGTATCAGAGGAAATATTGCTACAAGAAATACCCGAGGTTTGACTGCCTGTGTTTCTTTTAGCATTTTTAGGGTTTGAGGTCTAACACTTAAGTCTTTAATCCATTTTAAGTTTATTCTTATGCATGACGTAAGAAGGTGGTCTAGTTTCATTTTTGCATGTCCAAATTTTCCCAACACCATTCATTGAATAAACTGTTTTTAGCCCACTGTATGTGATTGCTGCTGCTGTTGAATATTAGTTGATTCTAAATGTGAATTTATTTCTGCACTCTCTACTCAGTTCTATTGATTTAGGTGTCTTTTTACGCTAGTACCATGTGCTGTTTTGGTTACTATGGCCTTGTAGTATAGTTTGTTATTAGGTAGACTGATTTTGTCCAACTTTATCCTTTTTTCTAAGGATCACTGTTGCTGTGGGGGGCCTTTTGTGATTCCATACATATTTTTGAAACATTTATTCTAGTTTTGTGAAAAACACTGGAATCTTGATAGGAATTGGGTTGAATCTATAGATTACTTTGGGTAGCATGGACATTTTAATGATGTTAATTCTTCCTATCCATGAACATGATATATGCTTCCACTTATTTGTATCTTCTTGAGTTTCTTTTTTCAGTGTCTTAGAATTTTCTAAGCACAGATCTTTTACATCCTTGTTTAGATATATTGCATTTAAAACTGGATTTCACCAATCAAGGCATGCCAGTTTCAGATGTTGAATCCACCTTGTAACATATTTAGCTCTGGAAAAAGTCATTTATCCTTTTAAGTAATTATCCTTTCAAAGGCATAGGAAATTTTCTGGGAAGCAGGGTCAAGGGTACCAGGGTGTGTTTGGGTTTTGTATGGGAGATGCCCAGCCACTGAGATGATGAAAATGGGACTTCATTGTTGAGTCAGCTCCTTGTTCTAGCTGGGGGACTGGAGGGCTGTCTCAGCCACCAGGTGCTATACAGAGAAGCAGAGAGCCCCGTACACTTGAAGACTAGGAAGGGAAGCACAGGACAAGGATTAGTGACCGTGGGGGGCTTTTCAGAATTGATAACTAGAGAAGGGAGATTGCAGTACCCACAGTCCCCATTCATCAGAAAGCCCACATAGTAGATAAAATATAAGAGAGGAAGGATTTAACATTGGGTGTATGGACTTCAGGTCTTGGGGCCTGGCATGCAAGGAACTTGGAAAGCATCACTTGTATCCTCAGAAGAGAGAAGCTGAACAGCCCTGGCCAGTGTGGCTTAGTTGGTTGGAGTGTTGTCCCATAAACTGAAAGGTTGTGGGTTCGATTCCCAGTCAGGGCACATGCCTTGGTTGGGGGTTTGGTCTCTGGGTGGGGTGCATACAAGAGGCAGCCAATTGGTATATCTCTCTCACATCGATGTTTCTCTCCCTCCTTTCTCGTCTCTTTAAAATCAATAAGCATGTCTTTGAGTGAGGATTAAAAAAAAAAAAAGCTGAACAAACTGAAATTCAACAACTCTTTTTTGCTCCATTAGAGAATTGAGGGTCCCGTACAAATTGCCACTTGAAAACTAGAGACACAGGTGAACACAGGGGATCATAATTTGTGGGTGTAGAAGCAGCTGCTTGAGCTTGGTAGGAGCACTTTTTATAGAGAACTGACTACTGTATTTTGTCACGTAGAATGTGATCCCATGTATAATATGCACCAATGTTTTTGGTCCAAACTTACAGGAAAAAAAATCTTTCATTTTAACTTTTTAATTGAATTATTTATATTCAGATACTTGTTTTTTGTAAATTATATAGGAATTTTAGCATTCAGTTTTGAACATGTTATGGTTCAAGAATTATTGTGTAACCAATAATTACAAAACACAAGAACAGATACAGGGTATTTCAGGTACTACTTGTGTAAAGCGTATATAAGGGTGTAGCATATAAGGGTGTAATGTGCATCCTTATTTTTCCCTCAAAAATTTGGGCAAAAAACTGTGTATTACACACAGCACGATATGGTAATTTCTGGAAACTGAGTGTGGACAAGCTTGAGAATTAAAATCTCCAGAATCTCAGTTTTGAGGGATGGGTGGCACACTATTGTGAGTGTCACCTCCAGGAGTCCCTTTAGGCTCTCACTAAAGATCAGAGAAAAGCCCTGGGTGGTGTGGCTCAGTGGATTGAGTGCCAGCCTGAGAGTCAGAGGGTCACCTGTTTGATTACTAGTTAGGACACACATGCATGGGTTGTGGGCTGAGTCCCCAGTAGGGGGCACATGAGAGGCAACCACACATTGATGTTTCTCTCCCTCTCCACCTCCCTCCTTTTCCCTCTTTCTAAAAATAAATAAATAAAATCTTTTTTAAAAGATCTAAGAAAAATCTCTTCATGTTTCCAGCAGGGGAGGAGGAAGTAAACATTTTGAAATACACCCTTGCATTCTCTTCTCCCTAACAAAGGCCTGCTCTTAAGGGAAACTGTTCTACCAGAACTTTACTAATATGGGGGAAGGGAAATACTCTGCTCAGGCACACTAAAAGGCTGAGACCTCATGGTAGTACCACCAAATGCTTCCTCTCCTTCCTCTCATTTTACCACCATGTTATAGTAAGACTCAGGCCTCATTTAAGGAGTCTCTAGGGAAACCCAAGACAACAGGGGTATTGAAAACAAAAGTACTAGAGGAAATTTTAGCCTCTACACCTAGAGCTGGAGCACGCAGTGAATATGGATAGTTTAACTCCTGGCCAGATATGCAGGTCTTTAATGTGAGGTTTTGTTTATCTGTTTCTTTTACTCTGTCATTTCTGCCTTTCAGTGAGAAGTTACAAGGCATGCTGCCCTGATTGGTGTGGCTCAGTGGGTTGAGTGTCATCTTGCAAACTGAAAGGTTGCCAGTTCAATTCCCAGTCAGGAGGCAAGCCTGGGTTGCAGGCTAGGTCCCTGGTTGGTGGCATGTGAGAGGCAACCAGTTAATCCTTCTCTCAAACATGGATGTTTCTCTCCCTCACTTTATCCCTCCATTCCCCTCTCTAAAAATAAACAAATAAAATCTTTTAAAAAATTACAAGGCATGCTAAAAGGCAAAGAACACAGTCTAAAGAGACAAAGCAAACATCAGAACCAAAACAAATACCACAGAAATTTTGGAGTTACCAGACCACAAATTTAAAATAACTATGATAAACATTCCATGCACTGTAATGGGAAAAAAATGAACTATGTACAAGAATAAATGGATAATGAAAGCAGAAAGATGGAAACTAAGAAAGAATTAAAATGAAATGCCTGAAATAAAAGCCATTGTAACAGAAATGAAGAATGCCTTTGATGGGCTTATTAGTACATTGGACAAAGCAGAAAAAATGGTTAGCAGATACTTTCCAAATGAAAAAGAGTAAAGAAGAATAAAAAACCAGAACAGAATATTTAAAAAACTGTGGAACAACTACAAAAGGTGCAACATATGCATTATGAGAGTTCCAGAAGGAGAGAAAAGGAAGGGACAGAATAGATATATGAAGTAATAATGGTTGAGAGTTCTCTGAGATTAATGACAAACATCAAACCGCAGATCAGGGATTCTCAGAGAATGCCAAGCAGGATAAGTACCCACCAAATTTGCACCTGGCCACACCATATTCAAAGTAGAAAATTAAAGATAGTCTTGAAAGAAACTGGGGGAGGGGGAACATACTTTACCTAGTGAAGAGCAAGGATAAATATTATATCAGATTTCTCTTCAGAGACCACCCAAACAAGAAGAATGTAGAAGGAGATATTTAAAGAGTTGGAAGAAAAATGCTACCAACCTAGGAATTATTATCTGTTCAGTGAAATTATTATTCAAAAGCGAAGGAGAAATAAAGACTTTCTCAGACAAAAGTTGAGGGAATTTTTCCCTAGTACACTGCCTTGTAAGAAGTATTAAAAGTAGTTCTTTATAGAGTAGCAAAATGATATAGATCAGAAACTTGCATCTACATAAAGAAAGGAAGACTGTTATGATGGAATAAGTGATGGTAAATGTTAAACAAAAACCTTGGAAGCTAAAAGTTGTCCTAAAAGAAAGGGTCTGTTGAGCAGTGTGCTAGCCAGAGAAGGACCGGGTCCTGGGGTGTGCAGGCTAAACCCCATAGGAGGGTTAGATGGAGAAGACATATCCACTGTCCTGGGGTTGCTGGGGCTATTTTATACAATGTTTGGAGAAGAAAGATGTTAAGTTGCTTTAAAAGTTTTTATATTGGTTGTAGATAAAGGGAGCAGGAGAATGTGAATTGGAGAAAGTTCTGGGATAGGTGAGTTGCCTATAAAGTATTTTCTGATTCTGGATTGGTTATAGGCAGCAGTCCAACACGTTCATGTGTAAGCAAGACATGGTGGCATCTGGTGGTTGGCCAGTCTCTCTTGATAATCTCGGAAATGGCCACCTGGAAGGTGATTCAGAGTTTGAACATATATTCAGGAATGTAAGCAGTCCATTGTCAGTTTTACTGCAACCCCCCTTCCTGCCCATCCCTAGTTATTAAATGATTAACTCTCCTTGTCTCTTCTGTCCATCTTCCTGGCTTGCTATAATTTAATTTAGGACAACTTATTTCTCTTATTTTACAAAATAAAGATGTTTATTTTTCTTATTCTTAATTGATCTAACAGACAACAATTTTTTCAAAGTAATAATAGCAACGTTATATTGGGTGATCAGTGCTTGTGAATAAATGAAATGAATGTCAGCAGTGCTGTAAGAGACAAGAGGAAGAATTGGGACTACAGTTATATAAGGTACCCACTGTCTGTGAAGCAGTGTAGTGTAATTTGAAAGTGGGAGTAAATTAGTTGAATTGCAAATTGTAGGACAACCACTAAAATTTTAAGTATAATTGATATGCTAAAAGAAGAGAATGGAATTATATACAATGCTCAATTGAAATGAAAGAATGGCAGAAAAAGAGTGGAAGACAGAGAAAGAACAAGGGACATGAACAGAACATAGTTACAACTATGGTGGATATTAATCCAAGTATATTTATAATCACTTTAAATATTAATGGTCTAAATACACCAATTAAAAAGAGACTTTTCATATTGTTTTAAAGAAATAAGATCCAACCACAGTTGACCCTTGAACACCAAAAGTCTGAATTACAGGGGTCTTCTTATACATGGATATTTTTTGGTAGGTACTATAAATATATTTCCTCTTACAATTTTTTTAAAGAGATTTTATTTATTTATTTTTGGAAAGGAGGGAGAAAAAGAGGGAGAGAAACATCGATCAGTTGCCTCACACACATCCCCAACTGGGGACCTGGCCCACAACCCAGGTATGTGCCCTGATGGGGAAACAAACCTGCAACCTTCTGGTTCACAAGCCAGTGTTCAATCCATGGAGCTACACCAGCCAGGGCCAATTTTCTTAATAATATTTTTTCCTCTAGCTAACTTTGTTGTAAGAATATAGTATGTAATGTGTTTTAGAAATCATTTTTAAATTTTTTCAATCACAGTTGACATACAATGTTATATTAGTTCTGGGGTACATACCAGTGATAGACATTATATAACTAAGTGATCCTCCCAATAAATCTTGTACCCATCTGACACCATACATAGTTATTAGAGTATTATTGACTATATTCTCTATGATATATTGACTATAGTCCCTATTCTGTTACCACCAATTTGTACTTCTTAATCCCTTCACCTTTTTCACCCAACCCCTCCCATCTGGCAACCATCAAAATGTATGTATCTGTGAGTCTGTTTCTGTTCTTGTTTATTTTGTTTTTTAGATCCAATTGTTGATAGATATGTATTTTTTGCCATCTTATTATTTATATTTTGCTGCTGCTGCTTTTTCTTCTTCCTCTTCTTCTTCCTCCTTTTGTCTGTCTTCTTTCTTCTTCTTCACCTTTTAACATTTCATGTTATACTGGTTTGGTGGTGGTGAACTCATTTAGCTTTTTCTTACCTGGGAAGCTCTTTATATGTCTTTTGATTCTAAATAACTCTGCTGGGTAGAGTAATCTTGGTTATAGGTACTTGATTTTCATCAGTTTGAATATATTGTGCCTGTCTCTTTTGGTCTGCAAAGTTTCTGTTGAGAATCAGCTGATAGTCTTATGGAAGCTCCCTTGTAGGTAACTAACTGCTTTTCTCTTGTTGCTTTTAAGATTGTCAATTTGTCTTTAACCTTGGGTGTTTTAATTATGAGGTGTCTTGGTGTGAGCCTCTTTGGGTTCATCTTGTTTGGGACTCTGTGCTTCCTGGATTTAAATTGTTTATTTTTATCACCAGATTAGGGAAGTTTTCTGTAATTTTGTTTTAAAATATGATTTTAATTTCTTGCTTCTCTCCCTTCTCTTCCCAGCCCCTCCATGATGTCAATGTTGGTATGCTTGAAGTAGTCCCAGAGGCTCCTTATACCATGCTCATTATTTTGGATTCTTTCTTCTTTTTGCTGTTATGGTTGGGTGTTTTTTGCTTCCTTTATTCCAAGTTGTTGGCTTTGATTCTCAGCTTCATCTATTCCACTGTTCATTCCCTGTTGATTTCAGTTAGTGTATCCTTTATATCTGACTCATTCTTTTTTGTGGATTCTGTGTCCTTTTTGTATACTGTTGAAAAGTTTTAAGTTTATCTACTCCTCCTGTAAGTTCATTGAGCACCCTTATTACCATTGTTTTGAACTCTACATCTAGGAGATTGCTTGTCATCATATTGTTTAGTTATTTTTCTGGAGTTTTGTTCTGTTCTTTCTTTTGGGACATGGTTTTCTGTCTCCTCATTTTGACAGCTTCCCTATATTTGTTTCTGTGTATTAGGTAGAGCTGTTATATTCGCCCAGGCTTCGTAGAGTGGCCGAATGTAGTAGGTGTCCTGTAGGGTCCATTGGCACAGCCTCCTTATCCACCCAAGCTGAGACTCAAGGTGTGCTCCCCTCACCTCCATCTCCATACCCTGTGTACACCCCCCTGTTGTAGTTGAGCTTTGATTGCTGTTGACATGTCATTGGGAGGAATTTATTCTTTGGCCAGTTGGCTGCAAGGACTGGCTGTGACCACCTTGCAGGGGCCCACCTCACAGAACAGAACTTACTTCAATGGGGCTTTGGTGCCCACTGAATCCGTCTTTTGTGGAGGTGGTTGGGTGGTGCTTTGATGTGATCTGAAGCTGTTCACTCTGTGTGCCCGCTCTCTGGCCTCCCAGGATGTGTATCCCAAGGTTGGACACTGTCTGTATTTTGCCCAGGACACATGAGCTGTAAAGCGATCTGTGATGGTGATACTTGTGCTGGGCTTGGAGGTGCCCAGAAGAGGCCAAGCTACTAAGCAAGGCTGGCTGCTGCTAGTGCTGTGCCTGGGGCCACTTAGCAAGAAGTATGGGGCACGCTGAGTCCAGATACTACTTGCTAGAGAGATTTTAGGAAAATCTGAAATGTGAGCTGAGACAGGTTATTGGTATGGAAAAGCCACTGGAAGCAGCTTGGATGGACCTCTGAGTTGGGTATGTCAGTTGTTGGGGTGAAGTTTCAGGGAATCTCCAGGGCCATGCAAACAGTGTGAGCCAGTTTAATGGAGACATATATATTGTGCCTTCCTTCTGGCTCTGTGAGAGGAAGGCTCAGAAAAGAAACGATAGCGTCTGTTAGCACTTCAGTCTGGGAAAAAACTAACTCTCCAGCTTTCACCCTGATGCCATACACTTTAGTTCCTCCCCATGTGTCCTTGGTGCCTATCAAGCTGCAGTCCCAATACTGGGACTGCACTCAGAGGGAGTGAGTCTGAATAAGTCCATGGGTCCTTTAAGAAGAACGCTTGGACTCCAGAGGCCCTCCGTCTTACTTAGCCACAATCTCTGCCGGTTTTTACTGCTAAAAGTTATGGGGACTTCTCTTCCTGGCACTGTAACCGTGAGCTGGGGGTCTCATGTAGTACTGGGATTCCTTGATCCTCAGAAGGGACCTCTGCAGCCAAGATATCCCTTCTGATTTTTATCTTCCACATGTTGGTATGGGACCAGTGTGCTCTATGTCTCCACCCCTCCTACTAGTTTCTATGTGGGTTCTTTATAACCTTCTTTGTTGTAGGACTTCCATTCAGCTAGATTTCAGGCAGTTCTGAATGATGGCTGTTCTGTAGTTTAGTTGTATTTTTGATGTAGTTATTGGAGGAGGCTGGTATTGCCTTTACCTTTGCCACTATCTCCACTGGAAGCTCCCCCAAAGCCTTTTCAAATTGTCTATAATGTGTTAATTGACTGTTTATGTTGTCAGTAAGGCTTCTGGTAAATAATAGTAGGCTGTTAGTGCTTAAGTTTTGGGGTTGTCAGTGTTTACATGTGGATTTTCATCTGCATGGAGGTTTCAGCCCCTAACCCTAGACTTCAGAGTAAGGGATATTAGCAGGGATAGAATGACATTGCATAACAAAACAAGTATCAGCTCTCCAAGATGTCCTCAATGTGTGTGCACTTAACAGTTGTTACAGTACAGAGATGAATCCACTATTATAGTTAGGGAATTCACCTCTCCCTCCTCTGTCAGTAATGGACAGGTCTAGCAGGCAGGAAATCAGTTGGGACATATTGAACTCAACACTACCATTAATCAGCTAGATATAATTGACATCTGTAGATTACTTTGTTTAACAGTAGCAGAAAACACATCTCAAACTTCCATGGAAAATTCACCTAGATTGACCACATTCTGGGACATAAAATGTACCTAAGCAAACTTTAAAAAAATTGTATTATTGTTTATGCTATTACAGTTGTCCCAGTTTTCCCCCATTTGCACCCTTCCATTCAGCACCCCCACTGCCGCATACAATCCTCACACCTTTGTTCATGTCCATAGGTCATGCAATAAGTTCTTTGGCTACTTCATATCCAGTACTGTACTTTACATCCCCATGGCTATTCTGTAACTATCAGCTTGTACTTCTTAATCCCCTTACCTCTTTAGCCATTGCCCCACACCAACCTCCCACCTGGAAACCATCAAAAATGCTCTCCGTATCCATGATTCTGTCTCTGTTTTTCTTGTTTGCTTAGTTTATTTTTTCAATTAAATTGTTGATAAGTGTGTATTTATTGCCATTTTATTGTTCATAGTTGTGGTCTCCTTTTTCTTATATACTGGTAAGTCCCTTTAACATTTCATATAATAAGGGTTTGGTGATGATGAACTCCTTTAGATTTTTCTTGTCTGAGAAGCTCTTTATCTGCCCTTCCATTCTAAATGATAACTTTGCTGGGCAGAGCAACCTTGGCTGTAGGTCCCTGCTTTCCATGACTTTGAAAAGCAAAGCATTTCTTGCCAATCTCTTCTAGCCTGCAAAGTTTCTTTTGAGAAATCAGCTGACAAGTCTTATGGGAACTCCCCTGTAGGTAACTAACTGCTTTTCTCTTGCTGCTTTTAAGGTTCTCTCTTTGTTTTTAACTTTTGGTATTTTAATTATGATGTATCTTGGTGTGGGCCTCTTTGGGTTCATCTTGTTTGGGGCTCTATGCTTCCTAGACTTGTGTGTCTATGTCCTTCACCAAATTAGGGATATTCCTTTTATTATTTTTTTCAAATAGATTTCCAATTTCTTGTTCTTTCTTTTCTTTCTTTACCCCTGTGATGCGAATGTTGGTATACTTAAATTATCCCAGAGGCTCCTTATATACTATCTTCATTTTTTTGGATTCTTTTTTCTTCTTCTTGTTCTGATTGGTTATTTTTTGCTTCCTTATGTTCCAAATCATTGATTTGCTCCTTGGCTTCATCCAGTCTATTGTTGATTTTCTGTTAATTGTTGTTTACTTCAATTAGTGTATCCTTCATTTCTGACTGGATCGTTTTTATGCTGTTGAGGGCCTAAGTTCCTTGAGCATCCTTATAACTACTGAGTTGAACTCTGCATCTGATGGATTGCTTATCTCCATTTTGTTTAGTTCATTTTCAGGAGTTTTGATCTGTTCTTTCATTTGGGTCATGTTTTTTTGTCTCCTCATTTGGTAGGCTCCCTGTGTTTGTTTCTGTGTATTAGGTAGAGCTGCTGTGACTCCTGTGTTGGTAGTGTGGCCTAATGCAGTGAGTGTCCTGTAGGGTCCAGTGGTGCAGCCTCCCCCTATACCCTAAGCTGGGTACTCATGGTGTACCCTCTGTGTGGGTTGAGTACACTTTTCCTCTTGTAGTTCAGCCTTGATGCTGTTGGCAGTTCAGTGGGATGGATTTACCCAGGCCTGTCAGCTGCAAGGACTGGTCGTAATCACTGAGACCAACCTCCACCCTCTGTGGAGGATCAGCTGTGCAGGGGCCCACTCTTCAGGGGCCCACTCCACAGAGCAGGACTTACCTCAGCAGAGCTGTGGAGCCCACTTTGTCTACCTCTTAAGTGTGTTGCTTGTGGAGGTGGTCGGGTGGTGGTGCTCTGACGTGGTGTGTAGCTGTCTACTGTGTGTATAGGATCTAGGGTTTCCTGGGTGGTGCCAGCCAAGGTCAGTGTAGGGACAATGGAGTCAGTCAGGATCCCTCAACCAGATGTAGGGCACACATAACTGAGCAGTGTTCACATAACCTTGAGTAGGGGCCTCCGTGCATAGAATGAAGCTCTGTTACATAACTAGAAGGTCAGTATTGGCACCTTGCTGGCTTTGTGTGTACTTACTATATAAGGGAGTCAGGACTTCCCATGGTGCAACTACGGGCTTGTGGCACACGTGAATCACCCCATCCCGGAATAAAGGCATGTCAGACATCCCAATGGCTCTGGGTATATTTTTCCGTCTCCCGGAATCCTGTGTGAACCTGCCTGGCCTTGAATGCTTGCAGGACAGTCACTGCCTGTGTTCTCTCTGGGGCCACTTGGCATAAGCTATAAAGTGATCTGCAGGTGGCTGCTACTTGTACTGGATTTGGAGGTGCTCCACAAGGCCTGGCTGTGAACTCAGACCATCTGCTGTTTATGCTGGGCCTGGGGCCACAGAGCAAGAGGTATGGGGGGTATGGGGGCTGGGGGCTCACTCAGGCCAGCTGTTGCTTGTTTGAGAGGATTTAGGAAGGTCTGACACATTAGCCAAGACAAGCTAGCTACTGTTAACAGCTTGGGTGGGCCTGTAAATTAGGTGGGGCAGAGACTCGAATTACTAGGGTGAGGCAGACAATGTGAGCCAGGTTTATGGAGTCTCCATGTGGCACCTGCCTGCTGGGTCTGTGGCTCTGTGTGGGGAGGTTTCAGAAAAGAAACAGTGGCCTCTTACCCAAAGTTCTGTCAGGGAGAAAGCTGTACTGCAGCTTTCACCCTGATGCCAGACACCTCAGTTCTTCCTCGTATCTCACTGGTGCCTTTCAGGTGCTACCCTAGTAATGGAGCTCAGAGGAAGTGAGTCTAAGTAAGTCTGTGTGTGGGCCCCTTAAGAGGAACTGCTTGGGAATCCAGCAGTTTGCTCCATCAACTCAATCCCCACTGGTTTTTACAGCCAGAAGTTATGGGGACTTATCTTCCTGGCATTGAAACCCTGAGCTGGAGTGCCTTGCTCTCAGATATACATCCTGTTTTTTTTATCTACCATATATGGGTGTAGGACCAGCCTGTTCTGCATCTCTGCCTCTCCTCTAGCAGTTTTGATGGACGTGGTTTCTTTAATTTTGTAGTTATGGACTTCCATTCAAGTTGATTTCTGGCAGTTCTGAGTGATGGTTGTTTTATAGTTTAGTTGTAATTTTGATGTGAACCGCAAGGAGGTGAACCGTGTTTACCTCCATTTCCATCTTGATAGAAGTCACCTTAACAAACTTTTAAGTGTGGTAATAGAATAGAAAGAATGTTGAATAGAAATTATATAAGTTATGCTTTTAGACCATAGTGGAATTAAACTAGAAACCAATAACAAATATCTTTGGATAGGAGGATTAAGTATAATGTCTATTTTATTTTTATATGTTTCCAAATTATCTTTAACATGTATGTATTACTTTCATCATTAGAAAAGTCTTTTAAACAGAGAAAAAACTTGGATTTTCCAACTATCGTTGGAAATCCGAAAACTGTTTGGAGATTAAATAGCATAACACATGGGTCAAAGAAGGTATCTTAAGAGAAATTTGTAAATATTTTGAACTAAATGGCCCTGATTGGTGGGGTCAGTTGGTTGGGCATCATCCTCCAAAGTGAAATGTTGCTGGTTTTATTCTCAGTCAGGACACAGGCCTGGTTTGCAGGTTTGGTCCCTGGTTGGAGCATCTACGAGAGGCAACTGATAGATGTTTCTCTCTCGCATTGATGTTTCTCCCCCTTATCTTCCCCCTTTCTAAAAGTAAATAAATAAAAAATATTTTGAACTAAATATTAAAATCTTAAATAAAGCATTACATATTAAAGATATTAATATTTTAAAGATATTAAAGATAATATTTCAGAGATCTTTAATATCTTTAAAATAATGTCTTTAAAATATTTTGAACTAAATGAAAATTAGTTTTCTTATTTATGTATTTGATATTGAAAGATGGAAGAGAATCTCAATTTTTTTCTGTTTAAAAGACTTTTCTAATGATGAAAGTAATATATACATGTTAAAGGTAATTTGGAAACATATGAAAATAGACATTTATACTTAATTCTCCTATCCAAAAATACTTTATTCATGTTAAAATCCAATCATTTCTGTAAGTGTGATTTTCTAAAAATTAAAAGTGTGCTAAATGGGAAATGCATGGCTCAAAATTTTTAAAAAATTAGAAAGATATACTACTGAAAATATTCTTCCTCTTGCCTCTCTGTCTCCTATCTTTCCAGTTCTCAACTCTCCTCAGGAAACTGCTATTAAATTTTTTTGTGTGTGTTTATATGCAGTTCCTTTATTCTCATTGTAGAGAAAATAGCAGATTCTTTATTACTCTGCATCATTTTTTTGTATCCTGGCAATCTTTCTATATTATGCATAGCAAGCCACTTCATTTTTTGGCAGCTGGTTAGTATTCTATTATATGTCTATGTCAGATCTCTTTACAAAGAGACATTCCCCCCATCACTATGTTATTAGCATTTCCCCATCTTATGAGTATAGTACAGTTTCATTTTTCCTGTATTGTTAGACATTTAGGTTTTTGTTACATGAGACCATTGTAAACTGAAAGCCACCCAGTATATACCTCTTTAAGTCACTGTCATTACCTTAGGACTCATGTCCAGGCTCCTGATGCATATAGTCTCACTTCCCTACAGAAATGTCTTAGTTTACTTGTCCAGCATCTGCATCCTGAAACCAGCATTTCTATAGAGGACAGAGAAAGGAGGAAGTGCCCGTTGTGTGGTGGAGAGCTGGCTCCTAGAACTTGCAGTGCCTGTGTAGAAGAGGTCCAGGAAAATGGAGACAGACATGACAGGAGCTGACAATACTTACTGTGTTCCAGCAGTATTCTACTCACTGTGTATGATTACAAATTTATTCTTCAACACTCATGTTTGGTAGGCCGTTATCCTCATTTTCTAGGTGGGGAAACCAGCTTGGCGCTCTGTTACCTACCTTTACCCAGCTGAGGAAGTCCTGTGAAAGGCCAAGAGGCGTGGTCACTAAGAGGGAGAATAGGAGAGGTCGGGCTGGTCACACACAGCCACCCAGATGTCAGAGAAGAAAGGTGGGATGAAATGGTGTTTGCCAAGCACATTGACTCCATGTTTATGCAGACATTTGAGGAGTGATGCTCTGATTAGAATACTGTTAAATTATAGTTCAGGAATTTCTTTCTCACTTTCAGTTTATGTTGCAACTACAAACATGAAATGCAGAGGCTGCAGTTCTCAGAATTCCTCTGTTGAACTTGAAACCATGGGGAGTTCCTGCAGTGGAGCTCAGGCACCATGGATGCTTTCTGGCCATGATGTTATCAGTACTCCCCTCAGTACTTGGGGGAGATTCAGGGGAGGGGAGGGTGCCTGCCAGCCTGCAGGAAATGGGCAAATGGTAATTTTCCATCCTAGGGTAAGCCAGACCTCTGCGTGTGCAGTCTTCCTTTTGCATTGAGTCAATATTATTTGATATGAAATCAAGGTGAAATCCCACTCTTTTACTTTCTTATGCCAAGAGGAATTTGGTCTTTACACTTTGCAAAGGTCTGAATCTTTTAAAACCTCATTTTCCATAAATACTGGTGTTAGAGGATGTGGATTAGGCTGTGTATTCTATTTTGCTAAGTGACATTTTGTAGTTTTTATGTCTAGCCTCTGACTCGGACTGTAGAAAAAAGAAATGTGTAGCAAGTGTCTGTTTGATGGGATTTTACCATATTCTAAAACATGCAGGTTCACAGAGTGAATTGACCCTGTGTTTTATTTTTTCCAAAAATTTCCTTTGCAGGGTGTAGATCCTTAATTAGTACCTTCTCAGTTCAGCAGAGTGTGGCACTGGTCCAGGGAGAAGGTTTATGCAGCCTACACTAAGAACTTTAGTAAAAAAAAAAAAAAAATCACAGGCAGATGTAAACATTTAGTGGGTTTTTATGTGCATTTTCCCTTTAGCAGGAGATAACTTCTTTATGGATTCTGAACAAAAATTTTGAGTTATCTCAAGAGTTCGAGTTTAACAGTTTTTTCCCCCCTTGGCATTTATGTATCATTTATGTGGATTTCAGGGACAGTGAAATTCATAATGAAAGTCTATAAGAAATTCACTGCAGTCAGGTAGGTTGGGTATTCTGGATGCATTGTAGGGCCAGGCGTACCTCAGCTCTCCCAGCCCTCATCCATCCTCCTCCCAACATAAAAATACCACGCCTATGTTGCTATTGCCAGGAATGCTGCTTTGAACTTATTTAAGGAAATGTTGTGAAAAAAGAAAACAAGTTTGCTTTACTGTTGAATGGTTATTAATTTGAGCTCTTCTAGGCTCATTTCTTTTTTTTTAATTATAAATTATATTTTATTGATTATGCTATTACAGTTGTCCCATTTCTCCCCCATCATTCCCCTCCACCTTGCATACCCCCTCCCACCCACATTCCCCCCCTTTAGTTCATGTCCATGTGTCATAAGTTCTTTAGCTTCTACATTTCCCACACTATTTTTGCCCTCCCCCTATTTTCTCCCACCATCTATGCTACTTATTCTCTGTACCTTTTCCCCCTCTCTCCTCCTCCCACTCCTCTGTTGATAACCCTCCATGTGATCTCCAGTTCTGTGTTTCTGTTCCCCTTCTTGTTGTTTGCTTAGTTTGCTTTTATTTTAGGTGTGGTTGTAAATATCTGTGAGTTTGCTGTGTTTTTACTGTCCTATTTTTATCTTCTTTTTCTTAGATAAGTCCCTTTAACATTTCATATAAGGGCTTGGTGATGATGAACTCCTTTAACTTGACCTTATCTGAGAAGCGCTTTACTTCCCTTCCATTCTAAATGATAGCTTTGCTGGATAGAGCAATCTTGGATGTAGGTCCTTGACATTCATGACTTGGAATACCTCTTCCAGCCCCTTCTTGCCTGGAAGGTCTCTTGTGAGAAATCAGCTGACAGTGTGATGGGGACTCCTTTGTAGGGGACTGTCCCCTTATCCCTTGCTCCTTCTAGAATTCTCTCCTTCATTTTAATCTTGGCTAATGTAATGATGATGTGCCTTGGTGTGTTCCTCCTTGGGTCCAACTTCTTTGGGACTCTGTCAGCTTCCTGGACTTCCTGGAAGTCTATTTCCTTTGCCAGATTGGGAAGTTCTCCTTTATTATTTGTTCAAATAACTTTTCCACTTGTTGCTCTTCCTCTTCCCCTTCTGGTACCCATGTAATTCGGGTGTTGGGGCATTTCAAGATGTCCTGGAGGTTCCTGAGCCTCTCCTCATTTTTTTGAATTCTTGTTCCTTCATTCTTTTCTGATTGGTTGTTTCTTCTTTCTGGTCCACTCCATTGATTTGAGTCCCAGTTTTCCTCCCATCCGTATTGGTTCCCTGTACATTTCTCTTCATTTCACTTAGTGTAGCCTTCATTTGTTTATCTAATTTGCCACCAAATTCAACCAATTCTGTGAGCATCCTGATCA
This sequence comes from Anoura caudifer, assembly GCA_004027475.1. Classification (NCBI taxonomy): domain Eukaryota; kingdom Metazoa; phylum Chordata; class Mammalia; order Chiroptera; family Phyllostomidae; genus Anoura; species Anoura caudifer. The sequence continues at coordinate 48,741 of PVKU01005900.1, read as the reverse complement.
CCAGGGCTTTGAACTGTGCATCTGGTAGGCTGGCTATCTCTTGGCCGCTTAGATGAATTGACTCTGGGGCTTTGAGCTTCTCTGGTTTCAGCCATTTTGGTGTCTTTTTTGTTTGTTTGTTTGTTTGGTTTTTGGGGGGGTGGGTCTGGTTGCGGCTGTTAAGTAGTGAGGGGAGGAGCCTTAGGTGTTCCCCAGGGCGGGGCAGCCCAGTTGCTGGGTTGTGATGCTATATGTGGGGGTGGGGTTTTGGTGTTTTTAGGTTTTATTTTCCGGTGCTGGGGCCTTGGGTTACAAGTTCTGTCTTGTTCCCGTTTTTGCCTGGATTATCTGTGTGAATGTGGGACCACGTGGTCAGCCAGCTGCCTTGCGCCTAGGGTCTGCTAGCTGCTGCATGCAGGCCCGGGTCTGCCAACCTCTACTTCCTTCTGCGGTGACTCCTCCCCTCTTACCAGTAGGGATGAATGGTTGTCGGACCTCCGTACAGTTCAATTTTCTGTCAGTTCTGGTTGTTTTCTTGTTTTTAAATTCTTTTTGTCCTTAATTTTGGTTGTGTGAGGAGGCACAGTGTGTCCACCTACGCCTCCATCTTGGCCAGAAGTCTGTAGGCTCATTTCTTAAGGCTCCTATTTTTCTAGCTGTGATTACAGCACAGGACCCTTGTAAATGTAACAGGGCTGGGGTGAGGGGTCACTTGGTAGTCAGCACCTAGAGGCACAAGTCCAGCAACTGAGTGAGCCTGCCTTTCTTCTTTTTTCTTCCTCTTTCCACCCCCTACTTAGAGTTTTGAATACCATACTCATTTTTGGTATACTTTGCACTAAGCAGTTGACATGTTTGAGGGCTTTTTTTTTCTGGGCAGTGAGGGTTTTTGCTGCTCTGTTATTAATATTACTTAGTATTTTCATAGCATCTCTTATTGTGGATTATTTATGCTTGTTCTATAGTTTCTTCCTGACTTTCTTCTTCATAATTCCTTATCACATTAATTAGTCAACAGATTTCTGGTATCAGGGCCTATTTAGGCCAGGAACTGTAGTTAACAATGTTATGTGCAGAACACATACTCATAGGAAAGAAGGGCTGTTGAAAATACTGATTTTCATAGGGTTTTCAGGTTCCTAAATAGGATGCTTCGGTGTTGCTATTATATAAATAAACATCACAAAAGTAGTTTTATAGGGTATACTTTGGCCTTTTAGGTTCAGAGAATGGGAGTGGCAATTGGGCTAACTTGTCCAGTGGTGAAAAAAAACAACAAACCAGATGCATAGCCTGTGGGGTGAAAAAAAACAAACAGTATGGCTCCTTTCTTCCCTCAGCTAACTTATTTCACACTGGTCCCAAGCAGGCCAGGGCTAAAGCACCGTGTAGCAGCATTTGTTCACAGTGTCGGATTTCCAGCGTGCCTAGCCATTCTGCCACATTAGATCTGCCCAGGAATCTGCATTCATATGTGCTTCTGGGTAATGGCTGGGCTGCCCTCCCTGCAGAAAGCAAGCTGGGTGGTGATCATAAGGAAGGAAAGGACTTGCTTCTCCTGCTCCATGGGCTTTTATCATCTAGTGAAGAAGATTTGTATGAAGCACTTGACAAAGCATAGTGAAATAATATTAAGTAGCTCACAGGCTGCCAGCAGTGATGGTGACTTTCTGGGTACCAGGAAGGCTTCCCACACAAAAGTGATTTGTGTCTGAATTGAGGCAGAAGAGAGCCTCAGACAGGGTACAGGTTATAAATGTTCAGTCCCTATGTTTGATTCAGGGAATTAGACTCTCCAGGCACCCTTTTTTCTTGCAGTCTTTAATGTAGTTTCTTTTGCTGCATATGTTGTCACCTCAAGGGTAAAATTAGTGCTGAATAGTTGGTGCTGTAAGATCACAGCCCATGAAACTTTGATTTACACTGGCTTTGGAGAGCATTTGGAGGCCCCATCTTCCAGCAGAAATGCTTGGTGAATCCTGTGTGAAGCCAGCTCAAAAACAGTTAGGTGTGCTTGATTGAGTGTGCTGTCTGGTGTAGCTCTCGTCTCTAAATATCTGTCCAGGTTTATTCTGTTTGGAATCTGGTACAGTCGTCTAGAGCAGCAGTGGGTGTGATGAGAGAGGAAATGTGATGGTCATCTCCTCACACTAGCAGACCTTCAGCTTTTAAAAAAGCAGGTGTGTTGCCCTGACCAGTGTGGCTCAATTGGATGGGGATTGTCCAGCAAAGAGGAATGTCACTGTTTCCATTCCCCATCAGGGCACATGCCTGGGTTGTGGGTTTGGTCCCTAGTTGGGCACATACAAGAGGAAACTGCTCAGTGTTTCTCTCATCAATGTTTCTTTCCCTCTCTTTCTTCCTCCTTTCCCCTCTCTAAAAATAAATAAATAAAGTCTTAAAAAAAAAAAAAGAAGATGTATGAGAACTGATCCTTGCCCTTATGGTCATATTTTTAAGCTAAAAAATATACAACAACCTAACAGTGATGGGATTTTGTGAGAACAGTCTTGTCAACTTGTTATTTTCATAATAAATTTTTTGTTTGCTTTTGGTTTTTAGCTGTTTATCAACTCAGAAAAACTGTGGGAGTTGGCAGTCACTGGAGTTTCCTCTTACTGAAGATCCCTTCAGTGAATTTGCATATTGACAGACTACAAACAATTTTAAAAGGTTTTGAGTGTTTTTAGTGTTTTTGAAGAAAAATTATTCTTTCAGTACCAGGGGTTCTAATTTTAAGCTAACCCAATCTTTTTCAAACATAGCTTTTTAACATACATGTATTTAGATATCCAGGGTCTCTCCACCTGGAATGTCTTTGTCTGGATGCCAGGGGCCCAGGTATTCGAAAACTTCACCTAGCAACTGATAAAGAGGAAGGACTGATGGAGAATCTTGAGTGATTTGCAGTGGTTCAGGAGCCTAATTTTGACTCCTTATATTCCCAGGGCTGAGAAAGGGAGGAGAGCAAACACGTAAATTAAACTATTCATTTTGACTTCAGCTTTTGTAATAAAGGTTTTACCCATTTCCACTAATACTTTTTTCATCTGCTTTTGCCACTCTTAAGTATCTTTGTTTTTTACCATCCTAACCATTTTTTTCTTTTAATTCTCACTCAAGGATATGTTCTTACTAATTTTAGAGAGAGAGAGGAAGAGTGGGGAGAGAGAGACATCAGTTGGTTGCCTCCTGTATGTGCCCTGACCAGGGGTCGAAATGGCAACCTAGGTATGTGCCCTGATTGGGAATGGAACCCATAACCTTCTGGTGTATGGGATGACACTCCAACCAACTGAGCCACCCAGCCAAGGCGTACCATTAGCATTCTATTGTTTGACTCTATGAACTTGTCTACTTGGCACCTCATCATATAAGTGGATTCCTACAGTATTTGTCTATTTGTGACTGACTGGCTTATTTCACTTAGAGTAACGTCTTCAAAGTTTATCCATGTTGTAGCATGTGACAGGGTTTTCTTTCTTTTTTTTTGTGAAGATTTATTTATTTATTTATGAAAGGGGAAGGGAGGAGAAAGGGAGAGAAACATCAATGTGTGGTTGCCTCTGGAGCACCCCCTACTGGGGATCTGGCCCACAACCCAGATATGTACCCTGACTGGGAATCGAACCAGTGACCCTTTGGTTCGCAGGCCAGCACTTGAACCACTGAGCCACACCAGCCAGAGTAGGATTTTCTTTTTAATGCTGAATAATAGTCCATTCTATGTATATACCATCTTTGTTTATCCATTCATCTGTTGATGGACATGGGTTGCTTCTTGGATGTTTTGAGTAGTACTGCTGTGAACATGAGTGTGCAAATGTGTCTTCAAGACTGTGTTTTCAATTCTCTTTGCTTATCCAGAAGTAGACTTTCTGATCATAGGTTAATTCTATTTTTAATATTTTGAGCAACTGCCATACTGTTTTCCATAGTGGAAAACATTTTTTACATTCTCATTGACAGTGCACAAAGTTTCCAATTTCTCTGTATCTTCTCCAACACTTGTTATTTTATGTTACTTTTTGAATAGTAGCCTAAGGAGTATGAGGTGATGATGATACCTCCTTGTGATTTGGATTTGCATTTCTCTGATGATTAGTGATCTAGAGCATCTTTTCATAAGCTTTTTGGCCATTTGTATGTCATCTTTGGAGAATGTTTATTGAGGTGCTTTGCCATTTTTTAATTGGGTTTATTTTGTCCTTCGATAGTGGCATAAAATTTTTAAGTTTGGTGTTGTTCCACTTGTTCATGTTTGCTTTCATTTCCTTTGTTTTTGGTGTCATATCCAAGATATCTTTGCCAAATCCAGTGTCAAGGTTAGTTTTTCTCTGTTTTTTCCTCTAGGAGTTTTATTGTTTTAGATCTTACATTTATTTCTTTAGTCCATTTTGAATTAATTTTTATGGTGTGTAGCAAGATAAGGGTACAATTTTATTCTTTAGCTTGTAGGTATTCAGTTTTCCCTGGACCGTTTGTTAACCCTCTCTCCTTTCTCCATTGAGTGACTTGGTGCCCTTATTGAGGATCATTTGACCATACACAAAAAGATTTATTTCTGGGTTCTTTATTCTGTTGGTTTGTATGTCTGTCTTTATGTGAGCACACCCTTTTGATTTCTGTTGCTTTGTAATTTGTTTTGAAATCAGGAAGTATGAGACCTGCAACTTTGTTCTTTTTAAAATAGTATTGTTTTGATTTTTCAGGTTTCCTTAAGGTTTAATACGAATTTTAGGATGACATTTTTTTCTGTTTCTGGAAAAAGTATTGGGTTTTGAATAGGGATGGTTGTTGTGTGGTATTATTTTTTAAAACAGGAAAACCTTTTTTAAAAATCATCTCAGGAGTTTTTTTGCAATAGTCTGGACAAACAGTGAAGCCTCACCAATATCCAGAATATGGGATCCATAATCTTTCACATGTTATTCCTTGTCTTCCTTGACACACAGTCTTGGTATAGAAAAAAACAAAACACAATTACTGGGTAATTACATGAGTGTGCAATACCTGGAATTCCTTTCCACAAATACTGTCTCTGTGGAACCATCCAGTGCCCCCTGTCCCCTGGTTTGGTGGCTCATGGGCACACAGTCTCTCAGACACCCTCAGGCTTGAAAGACTGAGCTCACAGCCTAGAATAGCACACTCTGATGTGGAGCCACCACTTCTGCCCCTTGTCGGAGGATGAGAGATTGTCATCCCATTCTCACTCTGGGACTGGGGAGCATGTTGGAAAACAGCCCTGGTCCTTGAAGATACTCCAGTGATTCCCATGTTTTCCTGGAGATGACAGGAGATTTTCAGGGGAACAGGTGGTATGTGGGTGGGGGTGGGGAGCTTGGGCATTTTTTGGTGGGGAGGGTTGTTTTCTGAGAACGTTGCATCAAAAAATTCATCATGGGGGCTATTTTTTGAGTTTGCTTGTTTTACTGTTACCTCAAAGGAGAGCCCTGGTCCCTGGTTGGGAAGTGCGTGGGAAGCCAGGGGGAGCTGAGAGGGACGCGTCATAGAGGAATCCCTGTAGCTGCCCTTGCATGGGGGCTGAAGCTATGTTCAAGGGAGGATTCCTTGTGGCAGTGGTATTTCAGGTCCCCCATTCCTTGGCTCTCTTGTGATGGTGCTCGTGTTTTCTTTGACCTCAATAGCTAAAGTGGGATGGTGTGGCACAAACTGTCTGCCTGGAGGGGTGGCTTTCCTCCTGCGTGCTTGCTCATCACTGCCCCCTCACAGGGAGACACGGTGCTCAGAGGCCTCTCTGCTGCGTGCCAGGTGTTATCTGACCCTGTTAAAGTGATGCCTGTGTGCGAGGGAAGGTGTGTGGAGTTGTTTTGCCATTCATCTCTTTAAAAGTAACCCTTTGTCATTTCAGGGTCTGGTTTTATGTGTACTGGACACATGAAAGCAAACAAAAGGCTATTTTCTCTCATATTTTTGTGCCTTTGCTTTTATGTCATATTTGTTTTATGTAACTGGTAGTAGATTTTTAATTAAAATGATGTGTACTTTAGAGCAGCGATTTTCAACTGGTGTGCCACAAGAATTTTTAAAACATGGAATACTTGACTGTTCAGTCAGGGGCACTGAACTCTTTTTTCTTAGGTTGTCAAATAAAAAAATGAAAACAGCCAACACAACAACAGCTGTCTGGTGTACATAAATCAAAATTATAACTATTTTGTCAGATTGACAAAAAATATAACATATCTTTTGGTGTGGCACAGAATTTTAGTGATTAGTTTGTATGTGCCATGAGATGAAAGAGGTTGGCAATTGCTGCTTTAGATGTTCACGGTTGATTCTGTGTCTGAAAAACCAGCTTTCCTTTTGCTTTGACCGCTTTATCTGGGACCAGCCTTCTCGGAAAACAATCAACTTAGTAATCAGGTGGACCCTCATTAGAGGAGAACCGGCCCAAATAATTGGCCCAGTACATATTTTGCTTTAGATAATTAGACTTCCTATTTTTTGTTTAAAGTTCTTCTAATGGCAAATGTAAATTATGTTTTACAAAGAATACTAAAATAACAAATTTTGGTACAGGATACACCACCACTTTTACTAAACAGTCTGAACTCAGGCATTCAGAATAATTTTGGTGTTTTTCTTGGAAATAACATCCTTCCGTTGTGTCTCCTTTAGTTGACCAAATATACCATCTGGCCTCTCCAGCCTCCCCTCCCAATTACATGTACAACCCCATCAAGACACTAAAGACCAATACCATCGGGACACTAAATATGCTGGGTAAGTTGCCCTTTTTTTATTCTGTAGCTGTTTGTTGGGAATACTGTAGACGACTCCAAGCATAGGTCCTTGGCTGTGCTGTGGAGTCTGATCCTGGTCTTTGAACCCCTCCCTCAGCCCCACCCGGGCTGTGCCAGTGTGACTTTGTTTGCCATCAGAATTGGTCACGGGGTAGATGGTCATTGTCATAACCAGTCTGTGTTGCCCAGTTCATTCCCCTGGGATGACCACCTGTGCTTCCAACTGACAATCCAGCCTCCTTCCACTTCCCCCTCTGACACGTGGAGCACATGGCTCCCTGCTGGAAAGGGGTGATGAAGGCTCCGATCTGAGATGGGGTGGAGAGGACTGCACACACTCACATACCACAGACACATACCACACTAAGACACAGCATGCACATGCATACCACACACACACTGCACTGAGAGATGCATACGCCACAGACACACGCACCACATGTAAATACACACACCATGCGCACATACAGGTGGGTGTTTCAGGAGCGCTCCTGAAAGGACTTGGAGGAAAACTGTCCTGTGGGGTTTTTTGAAACGTATAGTACTTGGCTCCATGCAGAACTGCAGGATTCACCTTAGACATGCAGGATGAGAGTGAGCACCATTAAAGGTGGCCACGTGTGTGGGTTCCCAAATGACGTGCTGTGAATAACATGCGCATACTAATGTTTGAAATTAGAGACATGCTCAAGCTTGTGCCAGGTTCCAAATACACTAGGGGTTTTGATTAGTTACAAAGTGGGAGAAAGGAACGACTTTTTAAAATGTCAAGTAAAAATGGATTTAATTATAGTAACATTTAAAATAGGTTCTACAAATGGATTTGGGAAAGATAGCACTAAATTTTAATTTGGCTGAAGCACTAGACAAGGGTCTGAAAAGGCACCTGGAGGTTGGTTTTTAAATCTCTTAAACTAGACATTTCGGGGAATCAAGCTCTGCATGAATGTTTCTGCATGAAACTTTGTCATAATCTCAAATGGGTGTTTGTCCTTGTGCTGTGACTCCTACCCTGGTCACCAGACAGAAGAGATTGCTCTACCCCCTGCTTTTGCTTGGAGATATGGTGTGTGACAGGCTGCTCCCCGTTCTTGCCACTGCAAGTTTCTTCCCCCTTTTCACACTCTCTCTCTGTGTACCCAAAGCCTCCTTCATGCTAGAACTAGACATAATAGAGGAAGAGCCACCAAGCACATGGTGTTTAAAAAGATATCATTTATTCTACCAGTTTAGGAGAGGCAATCAGTGTGCTCAAGGCACTGTACGGTCACTGTGGAGGGGGATTCAGGTGAGGGCTGCACTCAGGCTCCTCTGCTGGGGAACTGGGTGTCTCTGGGGAGATGATGTGTGGGCACAGACATCAATGGAGTGCTGTTGGAGTTCAAGGTACAGGAGGCTCTCGGGTTGGAGTTGAACCCTGAGTGAGGTTAGACCTGGAGGTCTTGAAGAAATGGCAAAGGGTCTGTCAGGATTAACATTCATGGAGGCTGATGAGGGACAATTGCTAGGCCAGAAAGAGACCCAAAAGGACTGTTTTCTGCACTGAGAGGAGTTGTTGCTAGTTGTTTTGCACTTGAGAGGTGATGCCCTGAGTGTCAGTCACCTGGCTCCTTCCTGGTGGGCCCTTCTCTTTCTGTGCTTTTACTGCCTCCGTGTTCCTGACCTTGGCTTCTTCATGATGCAGCCTCTTTGTCCAGTCTCTGCAGAGACACCTGGGCACCACAGCAGCACAGGTGTGCTGCCCTGGCTTCGACCCTCTGGTGAAGGGAGACGTTCTCTGTCTTCAGTGCATCTGTGTTGGTGTCCTGTTTGTGATCCTGAACTATAGTTTTGCAGGTTTGTTTCATTGGGGGAACTAGATAAAGGGTACATGGGCTCTCTCTGTGTTCTTTCAACTTCATTTGAATGTACAATTAAAATTAAAATTTTAATTAAGAAGACCTCGGGATCCTTCACTCAAAGCTACCACCATTGTGTCTGTGCAGTGATATGGTGCAGTCAGCCATCCCGTAGCTCTGCACAGTGGGCCGAGTGGAGGAGATAGGCCTGTGGGGTGGGGAGCCTGTGAGTCAGTCCTACATGGCACTACATTCTTTCTGCCATTTTCTTCCTTGCCCTCACGGTGGCATTTTCACAGGATATCTGCAAATCCTTACTTTTCAGCCATTCTCTTCCCTTGTTCTCAGTGTGCATCTTCCTGGCACCCCCAGGTGCTCCTACTTACTCATACCCCTGGTCTCCTCTCTCCAGGACCCTTCTGTCTTGCCCAGCCTTCCCAGAAGTGGCTGTAGGTTAGGTGTGCTCACCTACCCTCTCCCTGCTTGCAGCAGTTCACAGGTCATGTGCAGTGCTGGGTGCTGGGGGGAGCAGCCAGGGGGCCCTCGGAGTCTGTGTCTGTGCATAGGGCTCCGTGATGGAGTGCGTTTGGGAAGTGCTCGGTTAAGTGAGGGGCAGTAGAGTTCTTTTGTACAGGGCTTCTCAGAGCCTCTGATGACTCCCCATACATTGGGACTTGACTTTCCACACTTACATGGCCACCATAGACAGTGATGTTCTAGTCCATTCTACATGTGAGGGGTGAATGCAGGAAAGTGTTCAGAGCAGGGTAGCAGAATGTGGTGAGTTGCTTTGGAGAAGGTGCTATTTAAGCTAAACCTGGGAGGAGGTGGGAGGATGGGGGTGGAGGTGCCCAGACTTGGAGGACTGGCTCTGGCACAATCAGAAGATGCCAGAAGTGTGTCGAGGAAGTGGCAGGTAGACCATGTGGGGGGAGGATAGCAGAAGTTAAGGTGCGGAGGGTCTTGCTTTGTGCCAGTCAGGGTGAGGCTTACTTCATAGAATACTGGGTGATACACTGGGGCAAAGGAATCTTTGTGAAACTCCTCAAATCACCCCTTATCAAACAGATTCTGCACTTGGCCCTGTTTACAATTATAAGTATCTAACTAACTACTGTGCTTCTGAAGGTTCATTTGTGCTTTGCTGTTTGTTTTTTTGTTTGTTGGTTTTTATTTCCAAAACAGATGCAATGAGTGGATACCTGAAGATGCATGGTTGATCAGATACCATTAATACTAAAAAAAATTGTTGAAATTGGCTACAAAAATGTGCATGTGTATTTTTTCTTCTTTTCCTTGATGTTGACAGTTTCTCTTTCCATGTTCCTGCTTTCTGTAGGGCTGGCAAAGCGAGTCGGTGCTCGTCTGCTCCTGGCTTCCACCTCGGAGGTGTATGGAGGTAAGTGGGTGGGGCTCCCCTGGACAGTTTGCATCCTGTGTTAGGTGAGGAAAGGATCAAAACCGAGTCCAGAATTTTATTTCTGAGAAGGCCCAGCCGGCTTTTTGGTCCTGGGGTGCAGCAGCAAAGGGCTACCCATCTCACAATCATGGTCAGTAGGCTCCCGCCTCTCCGCTGAAGCATACCCTGTGAGGGTTTGCCGTTCAGAATTCCACAGGTGTGTTTTAGCCACTCTGCTTGGAAAGTACCCCAGAAATCACATTCATTAGGGATTCTTTGCCAGTGTAGCTGCTGCATGTTATTCTTCAGTGTAAAAAATACGTGTCCTGAGCTGACCCACCAGGAGCTCGGGGTTGGCCTTGGAGCTTCCTTGGTGAAGGGATTTGTGTTGATGCCTCACTGTCGTGTAGCCATTTCTGGAAGAATCTACCTTGTATGGTAGTGCCAGAAAATTCAAGGGCCTGTTCTGCCAACCTGCAGCACTCCAACACCCTCCATAGTCAGTGGGATGAGGGCTGCTGTGTTTGGTTCACATGGATTTCCATTTGGCCTCAGACGAGCGGGGTGCAGGCTGTTAGAGCACTGCATAGAGGATGCAGCAGGAGCCAGACTCTGCTATGCAGGGGGTTACTGACCTCACACACTGGAAGGGGCAATAGACATGGGGGAGCGGAAGGGCAGCATGGGAAGAGATGCATTTTTATTAAAGGAAACAATGAAGAAAGTCTAAAAAATGGAAATTCCACTACTTGCAGTTAATGTTTTTCTAATCCCTATGAAAAGATAGAGCACCGTCTACTTCTTTGAAACCCTAGGCAGTTAAAAGGGTGGAAATGCTCACATTCCTCCTCCTTGTTCGCCTCATTGCTTTAGGAACAGGTAGTTGAGTGATGCTGGGATTCTCCCCTCCCTGTTCTTTCCACATCAGGGCTCTTCGGAGGATCACAAGTTCTGCACTTGCATCGGGTGGTTCCTCTTTGCTTCCTCTGTTGGGCTTCATATGTCACAGGAGTAGTGTTGACAAGGTCTGACGGGTTGTACTTTTTAAAATGCCTAAGATATACAGGTGTTCGTGTTCTCTGTCCAGAAGAGCACAGTGACCTCTCTTCCACATCCTTGCTTTCTCTCCTGACCCAGTTTATTATCTGCACGTTTGGCAATAGTTTGTGTTCTTTGGGGTCTTAAATAATTTCAGGTCCTAACTCTGGATTCTCTTGGTGCTCTGCTCCGACATTTCATAACTACTGTAAACTGGCGTTTTGTGGAGTGCGTGGTTGGTCTGTCAGCCAAGCAAAATGCTGAACCTGGGAGCCTGATTAGAAAGCAGCTGTGACTCTGGCCTTTTACTTTTGTAATTTCAAAGTGATTTTGTGAGGGAACTTTTAAAGCTGTGTCCTGAACCTGAGGCATCCTGGGCATTTCATCCCAGACAGTGCTTGTCAGGGGGTGCGTGGATGTGCCCAGCCTTCTTTTTCTCATCATTTTCCAAATTTATGATCATCTCTTTTGGAGTCTCCTTGTCCTGTCCTTGTGAAAAATCCCAGGAAAGGTCTGATGTCAATCATCTGTGTGAACTGACATCATTTATTTTCTTCTCTCCAAGAGCATTTGCCTTACCCTTTCTTTCACCGTGCAGTAAGCATGTGCATCCTCTGGGCAGTTTTAAGTCTCGGCAGCAGATAGAAAGGTCCGCATCTGCCCTGTGCTCCTGCCGCCCTCAGGAAGAGGTGCTAGATGGCCAGCTGAGGCACCTATCCACTCACATCCCCTCCCTGTGCGGGTCCTGTTGTACCCACAAGTCAAAGCCAAACTTCTGCAAGATATGCAAGAAGTTAATATATAACATAGGTTCCTGTACCTTGTCCAGTTGTCTTGGCAGAGATTTACACATTTTATACCATGGTTGTATAAAATTCCTGGTGTGCTAGATAAATTAGTTATTAATTCACATTCCAAAAATATACTGTGTTAAAGAATTTGTTATTGGGTTTTCTTAAGTAGTCATTCCCCTGGTACATCTTAAAGTGTGATTGAGTTACACACCAGGAAAAACAGGAACCAGAAAAAAACAGGAATTGGGAAATAGAAAACGTGTGCTATGGGAACAGTCATTTGCCAATGGGTGGTCCCACTGACGTTGGACCCTGGGTGTGTCTTTGAGGTTCTCAGGGTTGTTCTGGTGATGGCACATGTGAGAGTCACTTTCCACAGAGATGCTCTTAAATATTTTTCAATAAATACATGCTTTGTTTTTATTGCATATTTTATAAATGTAAAATTAACACATGTATCTCTTCACATAGATTATATTTAATTTTAATTATGGTTTGTATAATAATTTAAAAGTTAAGGACCATTTATGGGAGAGAGGGAACTTAACTTTGAGAGCCTTTGATTTTTTAATTGTTTTCCTGTAAAATACAATATGTTACAGGAAATATCTGAGAGGTAAGAGCAGCATATCCCACTGGACTGTGGAACTTTGCAGTTCTCTAGATACAGATCTTTTCATGTGTAAAGTTTATCTTGGTCTTCCCACAGCTCCCTTTTGTGTCATAAATATTGTGTTCATCATGCACATGAGCTTAAAACAAAGGAAAGATGAAAACACAGTCTCATTTCTCCCTCTCATAGATCCTGAAGTCCACCCTCAGAGTGAGGATTACTGGGGCCATGTGAATCCAATAGGCCCCCGAGCCTGCTATGATGAAGGCAAACGAGTTGCAGAAACCATGTGCTACGCCTACATGAAGCAGGTATGGATCCAAGTGTGTGAGCCTGTGCCATGCAATGTGTCAGTTTCGCCGGATGTAAAACATAAAGGAATGAAAGCCACAATTAACTGACAGGCTGGTGCTGGGGAAGGAAGCCCAGACTCCCACTGTCTTACATTAATGGTATCAGGGACAGCTTTCTTCATGTGTCTCCTTTTCTTTTTTTTTTTTTTTTTTGGATTTTGTTTATTTATTTCTAGAGAGACGGGGAGGGAGGGAGGAAGAGAGGGAGAGAAACATCAGTGTGTGGTTGCCTCTTGCACGCTCCCCACTGGGGACCTGGCCCGCAACCCAGGCATGTGCCCTGACTGGGAATGAAACTGGCAGCCTTTTGGTTCACAGGCCGACCCTCAATCCACTGAGCCACACCAACCTGGGCTATGTGTCTTTCTGCTTAAAAAATGATTTCCAGGGGACAGAATCTTAGGTACAGTCTACCTATTGCACAGCCAGGAACAGTATGCTGCTTTATTGTCTAATTGCCCACCAGCAGTTTAAGTGCCTTTGTTTTCCTGAATCTTCCAAATTAGTGGACTTCTTTTTTAACTTCCAGTTATCTAATAGGTTTAAAAGGGAATTCATTATTGCTTTTATTTGAACTTCCTCAGGAATTGCTGTTTACTATTCTTTCCTGCTTTCCTAATCACTCATAGCTTTACAAGTGAGTTTTCCCATGGGTAGTTTTGTGCCACAGATTTGCTCACTCACATGCTGTAACAGAAGAGCCCACAGACTGAGAGCTGGAGTATCTGGGTTCCCACCCTGGCTCTGCTGCCTCCTTGTCCTCAGCGATGTGCCCTGACCTCCTCGGTGCCTCATTTCTTGTCTCTGACAGGGCTTCAATGCACTGTCCTGTCTGCCTCAGGTCTGCATGGGAGTGGATAACACATACAGACAGGGCCCTCGAGGGGCCGGGTAGGAGCCTGGCTAGTCCGTCCATTTCATGGTGATTGTCCTGTTGTGCTTGGACCAGTGCTCTGGGCCCTCATGGACATGCCCTTTATTAGAGGGAGGGACACATGGACAAGACAGACTATTGACCAATTCTGTGATGGGCTGTGCTCTCAGGACTTAAAAGAGGAATGGGCATCACCATTGCTGCTCATGCAGTGAGGTTTATCAGCAAGGAGCTGCAGCATGACCTTGTCACCTTACAGTTCTACATGGGCACCCTTTCAGGACAGTACTTTTTAGAAGTGACACAATATGTGCTGTCTGCAGACTAATGGCAAGAAATGCCTAGAAAGAAGGATGAACCAGGTGGGATACTCTGTCTTTGACATGTTTTTAATTATTTAATAACATAAATTATTATTTTTTATACATAATGACACATCCACTTTTATATATAAATCATTGTTTTATTTTTCCCATATGGTATGTGGATATGTATTACTCTGAATAGACCTAGTATATAAGGATTGAGAATATGAACTAGCTAGAGGTAGGAATAATGTTTTAATAGTTCTTCTCTTTTCCGAGGGATTGTCTTCCGAGTTTCTCTTAATGAAATATGCTAATGTATTCAAAATAGAGTTTTATTTCCAAGAAAAAAAAAATCTATGTCACATAATGCATTTCAGAGACCTGAACATAAAGAGAAGCTTCCTTCAGTTTTCTTTCAGGTGAGGAAGTGAGATGTGAGTGGGGGTCCAAGGGCCTAGTATCTTTCACAAATACTTTGAACTTGTCAGAGAGGAATTAAATTGTGGCTTCTGTGTGCACTTGGATGTGGTGGTTTTATGAATGTGGGAACTTCTCTGGGGTGCTGTGGCCAGTGCTTGGTGTGTGTTTGAGCTCACAGCCTAGCAGTAGTCTGACACTGCAGATCTGTGGCCCACCCACTGGGCAGGCTGTGCAAACAGGCCGCTGTTCGTAAAACTGCAGACTGGCAAAGCAGACCCAGAACACTGATATGCAAGCTAATCCAGTGGCCTTAAAGGTATGGCATTATTTTATTTTCTGGCATTGGAATACTTAAAAAAATAAAATAGTTGGTATGTGCCTTATATTTTAGTTTTCTTAAAATTATATTTAATTGATTGTGCTATTACAGTTGTCCCATTTCTCCCCCATCATTCCCCTCCACCCTTCACACCCCTCCCACCCACATTCCCACCTTTAGTTCATGTCCATGTGTTGTAAGTTCTTTAGCTTCTACATTTCCCACACTATTCTTGCCCTCCCCCTGTCTATTTTCTACCCACTGTCTATGCTACTTATTCTCTGTACCTTTTCTCCCTCCCTCCTCCTCCCACTCCCCTGTTACAAACCCTCCATGTGATCTCCAGTTCTGTGTTCCTGATCCTGGTCTAGTTGTTTGCTTAGTTTGCTTTTGTTTTAGGTATGGTTGTTAATATCTGTGGGTTTGCTATCTTTTTACTGTCATAGCTTTTACCTTCTTTTTCTTAGATAAGTCCCTTTAACATTTCATATAACAAGGGCTTGGTGATGATGAACTCCTTTAACTTGACCTTATCTGAGAAGCACTTTATCTTCTCTTCTATTCTAAATAACAGCTTTGCTGGATAGAGCAATCTTGGATGTAGGTCCTTGACTTTCATGACTTGGAATACTTCTTTCCAGCCCCTTCTTGCCTGCAAGGTCTCTTTTGAGAAATCTGCTGACAGTCTGATGGGAACTCCTTTGTAGGTGACTGTCCCCTTATCCCTTGCTGCTTCTAGAATTCTCTCCTTCATTTTAATCTTGGGTAATGTAATTATGATGTGCCTTGGTGTGTTCCTCCTTGGGTCCAACTTCTTTGGGACTCTGAGCTTCCTGGACTTCCTGGAAGTCTATTTCCTTTGCCAGATTGGGAAAGTTCTCCTTTATTATTTGTTCAAATAAGTTTTCCACTTGTTGCTCTTCTTCTTCCCCTTCTGGTACCCCTATAATTCAGATGTTGGGGTGTTTCAAGATGTTCTGGAGTTTCCTAAGCCTCTCCTCATTTTTTTGAATTCTTGTTCCTTCATTCTTTTCTGTTTGGTTGTTTCTTTCTTCCTTCTGGTCCACTCCATTGATTTTTCCACTCCATGGAAAACTCCAGTTTTCCTCCCATCCATATTGGTTCCCTGTGTGTTTCTCTTCATTTCACTTATTGTAGCCTTCATTTGTTCATCTAATTTGCGACCAAAATCAACCAATTCTGTGAGTTTTCTAATTACCAGAGCTTTGAACTGTGCTTCTGATAGGTTGGCTACCAGTGCTATGAGCTCTGCATCTGATAGGTTAACTGCCTCGTGGTCACTTAGATGAATTAGCTGCAGGGCCCGGTCTGTTCTCCCTTTTGAGCCATCCTTGTTTTGTTTGTTTGTTTGTTTTTGTTTTTGTCTGGCCGCGGCTGTTACGTAGTGAGGGGTGGAGCCTTAGGCGTTCACCAGGGTGGGGCAGCCAGCCCAGTTGCTGGGTTGTGATGCTGGATGTGGGGTCCAAGAGGAAACAATGGCGCTTGTTCTGAGCTCTTTTGTGGATTCCAGTCCCTTCAGCCTCTTTCCCCAAGCAAATTGGGCCCTTCCAGTGCTGATTTCCGTGTGGGTGGGCCTTTGCACACTCCAGGACCCTGTGGGTCTCCCTAACGAACTCTCCTGTGAGGCTAGGACTACCTCCTGGCACCTCAGCCCCTACAGGTATTTTCAGTGGGTGCTTTTAGGCTTCACTTTCTGGCGCTGGAGCCCTGCATCGTGCAGTCTGTCTTGCTGAGCGTTTTCACCTGCTTTATCTGTGCGTGAATTTGTGTCTGTGGTCAGCTGCCTTGAGCGCCCTGCTTGGCCTCCTCGCATTTGGCAACGCTGCCGCTTGTGCGTCTGGAGTGACTGCACTCCCAGGACCACCACCAGCTTATCCCATCAGGATCCAACTTGCTGACTGCTGACTTCGCCCTTCTTACCGGTCTGGGTTAATTGTTGTTGCCGGACTCCCACACAATTCAATTTTCTCTCTGTCCTGGTTGGGTTTTCCTTTTTTTGGTTCTATAGTTTTGTTGTCCTTAATCTTGAATCTTGGTTGTGAGAGGAGGCACAGCGTGTCCAGCTATGCCTCCATATTGGCCGGAAGTTGAGGATCTTATATTTTAGTTTTAAAAAAATAACTTGGCAAGCAGTTAAAACAAGTCAAATGTTCCATGGGTAGGATTCACACCCTGGGGGTCAAGACCTCTGTGGCTGGGATCTGCCCAGCTCTGATGCTTGCTTGCTGGGCACCGGCGTTCCATACCTACTCACCCTTCTAGAAATTGGCAGAGTGATATTTGTGCCCTCTTGGCCTCAAAGCGAGCCTAGCGTGCTGTGCAGCCAACACTCAGGCCCAATACAGCTGTTGAGGGAGATTGCTAGGCAGATGCATGCTACGACCTCGTGCGGCCTTCTCCCTCTGCTATCACCGAGAGGGTATTAGAACATTTTAGTACCTCAAGAGGCTTGCTCAGCAAAGTGAGCTCTGCATTCTCTTGTGGCCTTGATATCATCCCTAGTTGGGGAGCAGATCCCATTAAGAAATATTTATGAGAGGCCTCATGGGAAATGCATGGTTCTGTCTCAGGGCCACGTGGCTCTATTGTTGTATGCAGGTGCATGTGACTCTCAGGGCACGAGGAAGACTACGGAAGTGTCTCAGAGTAGGGCCTGCCCGACTTGGGAGCACTCCATGTTAGTTCTCTATCTTGGCCTGGTAGGTAAATAAGCCCTGGTGCCTTTTTCAGGACAGGCTGTCTGCACAGTGGAACTCCCGATCAGCACCTGCTCTCCCTGGGCACTGCTTCTCTGTTCCACCCCCTGCGCCTCCCGTCAGTGAAGTCAATGACCACAATCATATTGCAGCTTTCAGACAATGCTGTCCAAGGAATGGCCACATTTTAAGAGAACTTCAGAGGCAGAGCCATTTAATTCCTGCTGGTAACATTTCTGTCCTTTGGGAGGGAGGAAGCCCTGTCCCATCATTGTACTGCCTCTCAAACCCCTTACCCATCCTGGCTGTGAGGAATGAGGAAAAGAGGCGTTCTGAGGCCAGCTTACCTGTCTGGGGTTGTTTATTAACTGTAGTCTAATAACTGTTTCCAAAGCCCAGTCATTAACATGACCCCAAAGTGAACGTAATAGACATGTTTCTAAGATATTTTACACAAGGTCACCATTATGCAAGATTTAGTGTAATCAGGGGCTAAGGTCAAAGTTTATGATGTTTATATCCATCACTTAGAGATAAACAGGAATGGTCACTGATTCCTGTAATGGAGGCAGATGGATATTATTGTCCCTGTTCCAAAGATTGGGGTCTTAAATCTGAGAAAACTCAAGAGACTTCCCCAGGAATATGCAGCTAGCGAATGACAGGTTCTTGAAGATGACCTTCCAGGCATGCAGCCCTCCATTCTCTGTGCTTCCCCAGTGCCTGTCATGTGTATTCCATGTCCTGCTTCACTGTGTGCTTGAAGTGCCTGCCCATGTGGCATTTTGAGCATCCTTCCTCTGTTAAGTTTCCACTGCTTTGATGCCAGTGTGACTCACACTTGAAGGAGTTATCTGGTCCCTGACAAGAACCTCTTGGTGCTTGGAGGCATAAGTGAACAAGCCATGGTTCCTCACATGGGATAGAACCACAAACACAAAGTGAAACCCAGCCATGCTTAAGAATGACTCAGCTTTCCTGCAATGTGTGTGCAGAGGCCCTGCGCCTTGCCAGGGTGGGAAGAGATGCCCTGTGTGGTGGGCAGCCTAGGACTCTGTACCTGGCAGATGGTGGTGAATGGGAGTCAGCAGTTTGTGTTGCTCCCTGGTCCTTCAGAGGAGGGTCTCCCTCAAAATAAGTGTGGTGACCTGGTGGGTACTTCCTGGGTTTGTGTCCTGGGAAGCAGGCTTTGGGTCACTGGCCCTTTCCTCTAAGATATGGGTGTTCACAGGAACACTTCCATGGGCAGTATGTGGGTACCTGCTGACTGTCCACCACCCAGCACAGGGCCACTTCCACTGCAGAATCCCAGGGGCCGAGAGGCAGGTGGCTGATGGACCGTGCATGCTGAATTGTTACCTTTGTGTCCTGATGTTACACAGGAAGAGCCAGTGCATGAGACAGCACGGTTCTCGATTGAGGGAGCCTTCTATTGATTTGACTGGGAGGGTGAGACTTAATATGGAGCTAGTCTTGTTGGTATAACCTGGGCACGAGAGCCAGAGTTCCTGGCACAGGGTGTGACTGCCTCTTTGTGGCCGCACCTGTCCCGAGGCATTGTCCTGTGTTTCCTAAGGTGTCAATCCAAATGGGAAAATCAAAACAGGCAGGCTCGTTCATGGGCTGGCCGGGCGGTGTCCGCAGAGCTCATCTTCTAATGAGGCCGTGTTTGGACTGTTGTTCCTGAGGAAAGGGAGGGTCAGGAGGGTAGAAGTGTTAGCTTTGTTGCAACCCTCACAAGCCCATTGATCTTCCTTCTGCTAGGCAGGCAGATTTGACTGAAAATACGCTAAGGTTTTTTTAAGACTCTTACTAGAATAAAGCTGTATTTATCTATTTCTGATTCTTCTTCATCTTAACAGCTAAATACAAGTGGATACTTCTGAATTACTTTCTATTGAATCAACATCTCTGTTCTTCCCTTCTTCCTTCCTTCCCCCATTTTTAAAAATATTCTCTGTTAAGTAGAGAAAAGGGCTGATTGCAAATTCCTGGGCCGAGTATGACAGCTCATATCTTAATCCTAAGAATCTGAAAAATCACATGAAACTATTATCGTGTGTTGCTGGGGGGAGGAGTTAGCAAAAACATAGTGCTTTGTTTTCTAACAGTTAACTTTGTGCCCAGTCGGTTATTCCCAGCCACTCCCTCTTTCAACACATAGAGAACACACCAGGGACATAGGCGAGGCTGCTGCTGGGCACAGGTGGCCAACTGGGTGGCTCCTGCCTCCTTGAGGCCTAACGTGGGCCCTTGGTACACCGCAGCTGATCGCTTTTAACTCACTATACTAGGGGCGGAATTCTGTGCATGAGCCCAGTTAGCTAAGGGTCCATTTGGTTCCCAGCTTGTGCCAGATTCCCAGATCTCAGGTGGTAAAATAAGAGAAGAGGAGAGAGGGGAAGGGCAAGAGAGAAAAACTACTTCAACTACTAAGTGACAACAGCAGCAACTAATATGTATCACCACTGAGCTTGTGCTAAGGGTAATAGAGGCCTGATTTTTATAACATTGTGCTAAGGTAAGTGCTGTTCCTCTCCCAATTTTACTGTGACTGAGAGAGGGTTATGCAGCAGGCTGATTAAGTGGTGGAGCTGGGTGCACATGAGCCCAGGTTCTCACACCACCATCCTGCCTGCTTCAGATGCCCAGAAATATGTGTCAGTAGCCTGATGGGTCCAACAGATTAGAAGCACATGTGCTGGGAAGGTCCACTAATTCAGAGTTTGTGATAAAGCATTTCACTTTTGGCCTTGGCCAGGGTGGCTCAGTGGGTTGGAGCGTCGTCCCATACACCAAAAGATTGTGGGTTTGGTCCTCAGTCAAGGCGCATGTGAGGGGCAACCAATCAATCTTTCTCTCCTTCTCTCTTTCTCCCTTCCCCTCTCAAGTCAATGAGCATGTCCTGGGGTGAGGATTAAAAAAAAATTAAATTTTGTATCCATGAAAAAGCAGCCTGTGAAATTAAAAATAAAATAAGATAGTTTAAAGAAGCCTTTTAGGGTTTAAAAAATATTTTCCTGATTACATACTTAAAAGTAAGCATTTCCTGATTGCAAAAGTAATACATGTTTCTTGTAATAAAAATAGAAACCTTTTTTAAAAATACACAGAAGAAAATGAATGTCTGTAATCCTGCCGCATAGAGAGAGTGTTTTACACTGTGCTGGTGTGCATCTCCCCAGGCCATTCAGCTAACAGCTGGTACTGGGTGCCAGATTGTCTTAGTTTGTGGGCGGAACAGCCAGGGCTATAGGCGGAGTGTAGCTCTTTAAGAATGTTTATGTGTTCCTTCTTC
Organism: Anoura caudifer; assembly: GCA_004027475.1. Lineage (NCBI taxonomy): Eukaryota > Metazoa > Chordata > Mammalia > Chiroptera > Phyllostomidae > Anoura > Anoura caudifer. The sequence continues at coordinate 28,021 of PVKU01005900.1, read as the reverse complement.
CCAAGATGAAGTGCTCCTTTTTCTGTAAATCAGCTAGCAAACACTCACATTTAAATCTCTATTAGTGATACATTTGCAAAAAATATGTGAAAAAAGTGATAAAGGAATGAACACAGCATGATCCCATTTGAAAAAAATGGATACTTACTGGGAAAAAACATCTGCAAACATGTTGGTGTTGTACAGGTTCTCTCCACCGGTGTCAGTGCTGGCGGCCTTTCGGTAGGGAGAGGTGGGCCATGGCGACTTTCTTTGGTATAACTCTGTAGTTTTCAGGTTTGTTCACAAGTAAGCACATTTCACACAATGGAAACAAAACAGCTGTTTTCATTTTACAATGAAAAAGCAGGGTGTTTTCCAACACGTTTTAAGTGCAGGGCACTGGAAGTGCCAAAGCATACATGCAGACTGCATAATGAAATACTTCCTCTGCTCCTATTCCAGGAAGGCGTAGAAGTGCGAGTGGCAAGAATCTTCAACACATTTGGGCCACGCATGCACATGAATGACGGCCGGGTCGTCAGCAACTTCATCCTGCAGGCGCTCCAGGGGGAGCCGCTCACGGTAAGTGCCCACCTCAGTGAGCCAAAAAAAGGAAAAAGATAAGATAAAGGTAAAATCAAGAACCCCCCAACACATGATTAAGTGCATGCTGATTCAGGGAGTCACATTCTTGAAGCTGCCACTTGGTGTTCTGTGTGTCCCTACCACCCTCAGGTGACCGGGAGGGGAGGTGCATGTGTAGAATCCAGGGAGGAATGCCTGGTGTAACTTGGGTCACCTTGCTTTTGGAGCCCATATGTAACAGTAAGCCATGGGCTGCAGGTTTGGTCCATGCTACGCAGGCCTCAGGGCCTGTCTGCCTGGGCCAGCCAACCTCCAAAGACCTTTCCCAAAGTTTTCTTGTCCCACGGGCTGTAGCCAGGAGCATATCTATACTCAGTGTCCCTTGGGTGGTTGAGAAATGGGGGTGTGTCTGGGTTATTTTAAGTTTTCTTGGCAGTGCTGACAAGCACTCCCTCTGCCAGTGGCTCTCCACCCAGGAGGCTTCTGGAGCCTAGTGGGCAACCGGTGCTCTGGGGTCAGTGGTGTGAGTGTGTGGTAAGGATTAGGTCCCGCTGCTCAGTGCTCTCAGACACCTGCTGTGCGGTCAGTGTATGCTGCTTGTTCCACACATGTCCCCGCTGTCCCCTTTTGCCTCCCTTGTAGAAGAGCACCCTCAGCCTGCTCTGCCAGGGCGTCTACAGATTAATTCCATTGGTTTTCTTCAGTTTTGCTGAATCCTTAGTGCTCTCCTCTCTTCCTGCATCTCTTTCCTCCTGCCTTTCCTGTTCCTCTTCCTGCCTCTGCTTCTTTGCTCTTCACTCTGTGGCTTTCTGTGAGAGCTCAGTGCTTGGTGGGTCTCCAGACTAGAGAAGCGTCTTGGTTCTCCAAAAATTCTGCAGGATAGTTTGCTTATCAGCTGAATGTATTCCAGGGGAAAGTATAGCTATATAGGCACATGAGTCTGTCCATGTATCCATCTCTCCCTTTCTCTAGCTGCCTCTCAATGGAGAGAATTAGTTACTGTTTCTGTTCTTTGATCTTTATCTATTCACTCATTTAGTGCTCACAACAGCTCTGGGGTGCAGGCGAGTTACTGTTCCTGTTATTCAGATGGGGAGACAGAAGCACAGAAGTTGGGTAAACAGTTCAAGCTTACGTGGCCAGATGGCGGCAGCTGTGTTTGAGCCCAGAGCATCTGCTCTTAATCACCGCTGGTGTTCAACTCTTAGATGTGTTTGCTGTGTCACTACCATTTAGAACAAAAAGCTTTGACAGTTTAGAACCAGGGCATGATACATCTTCCAGGTGAGTTTTGCTTCACATGTTATAGGAGAGAGGTGAACTCAGACCGCAGCCCGAGGTGCGGAGGCTCCAGCCTGCTGTCTTGCCTCCACGCTTGGTAAGCAGCAGCTCCACCACTGCCTTGGTGCCTGAGGACAGGCAGTGGTCACACTCAGTCCTCTCTCCCTCACACGACACGTCACCGGATCCACCAGCACACCCTCGTGGCCTTGTCCTAAGTAGATCCAGATGCCTTCTCACCTCTTCTCCCTCTGCCCCGGTCAGTGCCTCTGAGCACTCCCATTTTACTGCTGTGGCCTCTTAACTCTCTGTCTTCTGTGAAGTGCTCTCAACCCAGCAGCCAGACGGAGCCTTGAAAGAGAGGTCAGAAACTCCAAATGGCTTTTCATGGCTTTTCATCTCCCCTTCCCTTCACACTCAGCCTCATCCCCATCTGCTCTGCAGCCCGAGTCTTTGCTCCTGCCTCTCCTGGGAGTGCTGTTCCTCCAGGCCATCTCCCCTTTCAGCTGTCCTCTCATTTGGGCAGCCTTCTGGATCGTTGTATGTGTAGCGGCACCCACTTGTCAGTGTGCTCCTCCTAACCATGCTTTTCATTGCACTTACTCACCAACTGAAATGCTCATTTTCCAGCCCTCAGTCCCTTCTTTGAAACCAGGAACTTTGGTTCAGATATGTCTGTGTCCCTGCTCCTGGACAAGCACCTGGCACACAGGTGGCGTGGGATAGTGTGGTTCAATTAATGATTGGGGTTCTGGTGGCTGCTTTTCTCTGTGGTAAGCACAGGCAGCTCAGTGACTTGTTCTGGAAGCTAGTGGTCTTGTGTTTCTAATAGGTGTAGCTTGTCCTCATTCCCTGTTACCTTCTGCCTGCTGCCGGGTTCTGAGTTGCTGGTGCACTGGGCCCTTCGGTCCAGCTGGTCTGTTGAGAATTTCTCACCTTCACGGGCACTCCTGGTGCCTGTTTAGCCACTGTCCTCAGTAACTCTCCTCGCATCGTGAGATCAGAGCTGCTTGTTTGCAGAGCAAAAACTGTTCAAAGCTGCTGAGAAAGAACCTACTGATTTATTGTCTCCTGGGCAGCAGCCAGGGCCCAACTGTCAGGTGGGAGAGCAAGTCCCCGGCGTGCCCCAGGAATGCGCCCTTTGTGGCAGAGGTAATAACTTGTGTGTTGTCTTCATGCCATGCAAGCTTCCAGGCCATTGACAGAGCAGAAGAGCGGTTGGTGCCATCTGGGACGGCAGTGAGTCCAAAACATGCCAGATTTAGTCTTTTCTAGACACCTTCAGTGGCAGGAAGCCCCAGGGATGCCTTTCAGATGTGTTTGCTTCCTGTCACACAGAATTGTTTCCCTTCAGTGATTTGATGAAGTCCTAGATTTCATCCTTTTCTGTTCAGTTGAGGTAGCATCTCTTGCTTTTGTCACAGGCTTCTAGGGAGAAGTCGGGATTCTCTCTATGCAGCCCATCTTTGGGAACACTTTGTCTATTAAGCAAAAACGAGGAGGTATGTCCATCCTCATTCCATTTCTCATGTTTCCAGCAAGTCATTTATAAGTCTAAAGACCTCTTCATGGGTAGTTGGGAGCACCTTGGTATCTTGTTTTCTTTTTTCCAAGCTGAGTTAATGTGATAACTTAACCTTCCAGCTTTTTTTCCTGAAGTTCCTTGTTGTCTTATCCCTAGGCAAATTTTATTCTTTGGGTGTGTCTTAGTGTTGGGTCAGTACTGTATTGGACACCTGTAAGGGTAACTTGGGAGTGCATGTAGGCATACCTTGGAGGTGCTGCGGGGTCAGTTCAGACCACCACAAGAAAGTGAGTATCACAGTAAAGCTAATTACGTACATTCCAGGGTTTCCCAGTGCATATGGAAGTTATATTTATAGTACACTACAGCCCATTAAGTGTGCAGTGAATAGCATTATGTCTCAAAAAACAATGTACGTATCTTCATGAAAAAATACTTTACTGCTAAAAAATGCTAACAATCATCTGGGCCTTCAGTGAATCCTAATATTTTTGCTGGTGGATGGTCTTGCCCCAGTGGTGACAGCTGCTGACTGATGAGGGTGGTGTTTGCTGAAGGTTGGGCTAGCTCTGGCAATTTCTTAAGACACCAGCGAAGTTTGCTGTGTCCGTTGGTTCTTCCTTTCATGAATGACTGCTTGTAGCATGCAGTGTTGTTGGATCGTGTTTTACCCACAGGAGGACTTCTCTCAGAATTGGAGTCAGTTCTCTCACATCCTGCTGCTCTTTTATCGGCTCAGTTTATATAATATTCTAAATCCTTTGTTGTCATTTCAACGAACTTCACAGCGTCTTCACCAGGAGTAGATTCTGTCTCAAGAAACCACTTTGTTTACTCATCCGTGAGAAGCAGCCCCTCATCTATTAACATTTTGTCATGAGACTGCAGCAGTGCAGTGACATCTTCAGGCTCCACCTCTAATTCTGATTCTCTTGCTCTTTCTACCACATCTGCAGGTACTTCTTCCACTGAAGTCTTGAACCCCTCAGAGTCATTAAAAAAATTCTCTGATCCATGAGGGTTGGAATCAACTTCTTCCATACTCCTGTTGATGATATTTTGACTTCTTCCCATGAATCACAAATGCTCTTAATAGCATCTAGAATGGTGAATCCTTTCCAGAGATTCTTGATTTACTTCGTCAAGATCTATAAGAAGAATCATTATCTATGGCAGCTATAGCCTTATAAAATGTATTTCTTAAATAATAAGACTTGAAAGTCAAAATTACTCCTTGATCCATGGGCTGCAGAATGGAGGTTGTGTTAGCAGGTATGAAAGCCAGTGTCGTTTATCTCCATCCAAGCTCTTGGGTGACCAGGTGCACTGTCAGTGAGCAGTGGTATTTTGAAAGGAATCTTTTTCTGAGCAGTAGGTCTCAACAGTGGGCTTAACGTATTCAGTAAACTGTATTGTAAATAGATGTGCATTCAGGCTTTATTGTTCCATTTATACAGCACAGGCAGAGTAGATGTAGCATCGTTTTTAAGGGCTGTAGGATTTTTGGAATGGTAAATGAGCTTCAGCTAAAGTCACACCTGCATTAGCTCCTAACAGGAAGAGTCAGCCTGTCCTTTGAGGCTTTGAAGCCAGGCATTGGCTCCTCTCTAGCTATAAAAGCCCCAGATGGCATCATCTTTCAATACGAGGGGGGACCCCCAAAAAACTGGAAATTATTTATAAAAAATTGTGTATTTATTCTTACATGGTTAAACTTCAGTCACTTTCAAAGTACTCTCCATTTGATGCTATACACCTATCGAGATGTTTTTTTCCACTGCTCAAAATAGTGTTTGAACTTATGGATTTTGATGCCTTTAGTGCTCCTGCTGTTTTTTGTTTCACCTCTTCCACAATGGCAAAATGTTTCCATTTGAGAGCGTTTTTCATCCAGAGAAACAAAAACAAGTTGCCCAGGGCAAGATTGGGTGAGCAGGGAGGGTAGAACATGGAGGTCATGCGGTTTTTGGTCAAAAACTGCTGAACACTCAGCAAGGTGTGGGCAGGTGCGCTTGTAAATCACCCATCATGAAATGGGCAAACACTTTGAAAGAGTCTTCAAAACAGTTGTCTGAAGCCGAAGGCAGCCAGCCTCTCACAATAACATTAGCTGGTACACTGATGATACAAATGGGTCCTAGAACACTTTGCCTAGTGGGAGTAGTCTGTACTACAAGGGGCCTCCCTCCAAAAGATAATTCTGGCTGTTTCTACATAAACAGTCTGTTGTTTAGTGTAAACACCTTTGTTAATTATCTTCTGGAGAACTTGCTACAGCTTTTACATCTGCTCTTGATGCTTCATCTTGCACTTTTATGTTACAGAGATGGCTTCTTTCCTTAAACTTCATGAATCAACCTCTGCTAGCTTCATACTTTTCTTCACTTTATCAATTAAGTGTGTGGTCTTATGTGGGTGCAGTTCATGGTGCCTCAAGGCACTGATAATATCAAAGGTGACTGATCACTGATCATCATAAGAAATCTAATAATGATGAAAAGTTTAAAATACTGCAAGAATTGCCAAAATGTAACACAGAGATGCAAGGTAACAAATGCTGTTGGAAAAATGGCGGCTGATGCAGGGTTGCCACAGACTTTCAATTTGTGTAAAAAAAGAAAAAAAAAAAAAAACCCACAGCATCTAGGAAGCACAATAAAACAAAGTATGCCTGTCTAAATATTGCTAAGTTCCACAGGTCCTATACAGAAGCTATATTCTAAGTCGAATCATATAGAAGCCCACAAAATTGTGGGAATATTGTGTTCCAGTTCAGAAAGTTTAGAGAATGGATGAGTGTGGTTCAGCTGGATCTGGCTTATTAAGTTTATTAAGCTTATGTTTTTTTAAAGATATTTTAGTTCATAATTCAGTTAAAACACAGGCAGACCCCTTCAGAGTAGAGTTTGGTTGTGCTGTGCCTCCTGGCTGTATTTACTGTTTGCTGGTGTGAACATAGCTTTACTGAGGTGAACTTTTCTAGGACAGCCCAGATACGGCAGATTTACGGTTTGAATCTGGGTATATGTCATTTTATTTTATTTTTTTTATTTTTAATTCAACTTATTGGGGTGACATTGGTTTGCAAAACATACAGGTTTCCAGTTTACAACTCAATAAAACATCATCTGCAAACTGCAGACAAATGGAGCATGAGGCTGCTCCCTCCTACCACTTCTGCCTTCTACCCAAAGTCTGAGTGGTTCTCAACCTTAGCCAACATTAGGATGACCCAGTGAACGAGTTGTAAAAATACCAGGATGCTGGCCTCGTGGCAGAGGTTCTGTGGCATGGTCTTATGGAGCACCTAGCTGTCCTGCTGGGCGGTCCGGTGGAGGACCAGGTGAGATGTACTGATGCTTGTTGGACCCTGTCCCAGAACCTGACATGCCTGACACATCCTAGGACTGATGAAAGCGGACTCCTTCTGACACTGTCTTTTGAGGGAAAACTTTATGCATGTAACATACACACACGCGTGAGTGTTTCTGCCACCTTCTCGCCCTTGGGTGTAACCTCAAAGCACACAACCTGAGACCTCACTGTCAGTTTCCTCCTAGGTGTACGGATCCGGGTCCCAGACCAGGGCTTTCCAGTACGTCAGGTAAGCCCGCTGGCCTTTGTGGTGATTCCAGCAAGGCTGGTGCAGACTGAACTGGTGGTGTCTGTTTATGCAGCGATTGTCTTTACAACTCTAACAGCATGACTTGGTGCAAAGTTCATTTTAATTTTAAGATGGGAAGGGTCTTTCAGTTCTCTATTTAAATAAAGTTAAAAGTTTACAGGAATGTTTGTGGCTTATGACTCATATGCTAGTCCTTTACTGCCACCTAGTGTTTTGTAGGTAAACTTGCCCAACTTGAGGTAACGATTTCAGTTCAGGCCAACTTAACATTTGGCCTTAATCATCCAACAAACCTGCAGATCCTGAAACCTAACCCATTTCACACATGGCTTTCTGGGGTGGACGAGATTGTCCCCATTATGGCCAAGTGAGATAGTGTCCTGCTGTTGTCGAATTTTGTGCTGAGACTAAATGTCTCACATGGTAATTTTCATTGTCTCCTTGGTATCCTAGTTTTTTGTTGGTCAGTTCAGTTGGTGACTAATTTTAAATGCAGTTTGGTATCTGAGAGAAGAGTTACCATATGAACAACTACATAGGCCCACATAATTTTCCACGTGACACAGTTACGGAGAATTCTGTGTAAGTTTGTAGTATCTGAAATTGTAAAATCCATTTCTGTATACTTTCACTTTTCAGTGCAAATAGCTGGAATGCCTACCAGCCAGAAAATTCTATTCCTGGCACCTCGAGGCACCCCAGGGCTGCTGGAGAGGTGGCACTGGGGGTGCAGGTCAGGAAAGCCCCCCAGCCCCACCTCAGCCAGAACGATCACGTAGACTTTTGACTGATTATATGAGGGTCCAGGGTAAGGGTCTCTTTCAGAAATGGAACTGCTGGGGTGGGGAGTGTGGGAAGGGACTTAAAAACAAGTGTAGATTTTCCTGAAAGTGTCGTTTGTGAATTTTCACTTTTAGTCTGTCAGAAAGCTGTGATTAAACATATGTAATGGTCAGTGTTCCCTCCCACCCGACCTACAACCCGCACCACTTAGTAGTGTCTTGTACAGCTGGACAAAAAGGCTGGGAGTGAATAGTGGGCTCGCTTTGTTGCCTAAGTGTACTAAGAAGGGATTTAACCAGGAAATGGCAGCTGCCCCTCCTTCAGGATTATTTTCATTTCACACACTTAACCCAGACACCCTGTGCTCAGAGGAAAGGCTCATGGCACAGTTCTGTGTGGAGACCATATTAACTGGACTTGCATTGAGTACCATCTTTTCATAATAATATTCTCTCCCCTTATCCTCTTTCAAAACCCCCTCCCTGTCTGTGCACCTTCTTGAGGGGTCTTGCAGTCTCCGGTTATGCTGAACTTCCTGAAGCACCCTCATCGGTGTTCCCCACACTTCTCCAGCTGTAACACCCTGTGAAAAATTAGTGAGGCTGGGGAAAGGGGAAGTCAGAACCCATTCTTACTATTCTCATTATTTCAAAGGCATCAGATCAAAAGTCATTGAAAATAGCCTCAGATACTTTTGTTTTTGTTAGTGATTAAAGTATTTTAAGAATTTATAGTTATTCAAGATTCAGCTAAAAGAGTTAACTTACCAAAGTTTTGCTACTTTTAATAAGCTATTTTTTAGAAACTGAGAATCTTTTTACTCCGCAATTAAAAATGCACAGTATCTGAATCGGTAGTTACTGTACTAAAGCCACCATTTCTAAAATTCATTATTGCCTTAAAGCAGCATGTACGGTTCCTGAGGTCTAGGTCATGCGCATTGGCATCCTGACATGACTGTGTTTGATACTTCATTGTCAGGTTACGTCCTCATCCACATAACAAAGGCATGCTATTTTTTTTAAAGTCACTTTGTCAAAATGACACTTTTAAAGAGCTTCAGTTTAAATGAGTGTGATCTATGCAATTTTGACCTTAAAAGTTGCCAGTTTATTACATAAAAGATGCATGACCTGCCCTCTCTTATCCCCCATTGAGTTTGATTGCATAAGTTAGTCATTTCCAGCTCAGTGTGGATCCCACTCCCCAGTTGCAGTGTTAAAAAGGATTGTGGACTACTGAGTGGCAACTTTTAATGTCTTTTTACAAATGCACAGAAAATGTATGCCATAAGAGAATGTGCTGTGGTGCTGTAATTTCTGCCATAGTGATGAAGTGACTTTTTGTCAGTTTCTAGAAATGACAAATCATCCAAAGTCAGCTGTATTTGCATTTATGCTTGACTCTGTTAGAACAGAATAGACTTAAGGCATGTTCATACAAAATACCCATTTGTTGTAAACAAAAACCCAGAAAATAGTTTGTTTTCTAAGTACCGCTCCCTCCCCCCCCCCAAATTGTTTTCAATGAAAAGGAAAGCAAAAACTGAGGTTTTCTTTTGTTTACTATAGTAACCTGCTCCTTTCTGGTAATGACTGAGGAGGAGGAGGGAGAGGTTTCCAAACAGACCTCATTTGGATCATGAAACTGAACTTTAAAAGTCTCCTAAGAACTATAGCTGATGAAAGTACTTGCATATAGCAGTGAGGTGTCATTTTTACGAAGTAACTTTTTTTTAACAGAGCCACACTTTAAAGCTTCTGAAAATAAGAAACAATCTTTGGTAAGCGAAAATTTGCTTACTTATCTTCACCTTCATGGACCAGTCAATCACCATTCATTTGAAACATCAAGATAACTTTAACTATTTCATATGAGATCTTTTGGGCACGGGTTGCTGAACTGAAGATTGAGGGAGAGTGTTCTGGTTTATTTCAGTGCTTAGTGTGCTTAGTGTTGTTGGCTTTATCTGTGCTTTGCCCGTGTGGGACTTACACAGGAGTTCATTTGTTTCAGTGGATCCTAGTTTTTGAAATCATCTGCTTTCGTATGGGCCAACTATTTGGATTCCTATGTCACATGGACTCTCATCAGAAATTTGTATCAACTCCATCCTTTTTTGGGTGTATGCCTATTTTATTTTTGTTTTGTAATTGTTAAAGGATTCCAGACATTTACAAAAGTAGAGCACTCAGCCCCATCACTTGGCTGCCATCCTGTTTAGTCACCTACAGCCCACCCACTGAAAGCAAATTCCACAGGCCCCGTCATTTCATCCATAAGTACTTCAGCATTCTCCAATCCCTCTTATTTGCAGGATTTTATTTTGACATCCAATTTTCCATTTGGGTTTTGGTTTTCTTCCGGGAGGTGGCTTGTGTCTGATACTCAGTGCCTACATGCTGGGCAGAAGGCACCCGAACTGGCTTTCCCTTCTCTCCTAGTGACCTGGTGAATGGCCTGGTGGCTCTGATGAACAGCAACGTCAGCAGCCCTGTCAACCTGGTGAGTACATCCTCTCTTCCCACCATCCCGAAATAGGTCACAGGCTCGCTTATTCTTTGTGAAACCATGAAAAACATCAGGTTTTGCTTATTTGCTGTAGCACACTTAGGGCATGCATGTTTGTTGCTTGCTGAATACCAGAGAGAAAAAATATAAAATGGAACAAAGAAAGAGATTGTAAAGAAGAAAAATGTCTGCAAGGCATGGATGAATAATGTAATAAACACTAAACCAACTTTGTCCACCTAAAAATTTGTAAAGCATTTTGGTATCGGTAGATGGACATTTTTTTGTTTGCATACTCTTCACCATCATTTAACATAGAGATCATCTGTATGAGACTTGGTTAAATGAGACTGGAGAAGACGGAGGTGGTCATGACAGTTTCCAGTTACCTCTGTAACTCAGCTGCGCAGACTACCTTTGTGCTCCTACATCGCTTCCTGCAGTCCCAGAATCTCCGTGTCGGAAGGGTTGTAAGGTCATTTTGCCTGGCCTTAACTACATCTAGTACTGGTGAACTCACTTCCCCGAAAGAAGTCATTCTGTCTTTGGCCAGTACTGGTCAACAGAAAGCTTTTTCTTATATTTAAGACTAAAATCTCATTCTCTGTGTGCCCATCTGCTGGCTGGCCTTCTCTGCGTGCAGGGCCATTCAGAGCTGGTCTGGTGCCTCTGCAGTGTGAAAGCTTTCTAAGGACTTAAAGGGTACGCTCATATCACCCCCACCCCCCGAATTTTCTCCTGTCCGGCTCTTTCAGCCAGAGTTCATGGCATGCTGGAGCCCTCTTACCCTTTTGGTCATTGTCTCTGAATGTATTTTTCCCCATCTTGTTTAAAATGTGAGGTGTCTAGTGTAGACTGTTGGCATCCAGATGTTCTGCTTCAGTTGATGGCAACTGAACATGAGAACCCCTTAGTCCCCTAGGGAGCCACTTGAGCACTGCCTCACGGTGATGACACTTTCACAAAGTCTGTTTCAGGTGCTTCTCCCAAACTGCCTCTCTTACTTCTTATAGCGTTTTCAAATAGGTATGGCCATGCCTGCTTATTTCCTGGAAACTACTTCACTCAAAAGCCTTTCCTTGTACTTTTGTCTTTAGCCAGCAATCTTAAGCATGTTCCCTAGCATTCATATTTCACTGAATTGGAGTGGGTTCTTACCAAATAGGAAAGGATGGGCCCTGGAGCGGTCACTCCCTTGTGGAAATGTTGACCAACTCATAGGTACAGGTGGCTGCAAGCACCCAGCCTTTGTTTCTTTGATGCACTTTTGAAGAAACATGCAGTTAAAAAGAGAATAGGAGGTGTGTTGTGAGCCTCAGTGTGTTTCGAGTATTTACCGCCCTGACACTTTGTGAAAGACACGTCACCCTTACTTTGTATTTTCTCTACAAGCCCTTTAAATTGTGTGTCCTTGGTCATCTCTTTTCTTTAGATACCACATTACTTCTTTCCTCTGTTGGGGGGTTTTGTACAGAGACATTTGGGAACTCACATCTCTTGTAGAAACACATTTTCCTTAAAGTTTGAAAACTGTCCGCCAGCCCTCCTGATAAAGTTGGGCCATTTTCTCCCAGACGCCTGTCACTCTGCTGTACTAATCAGTTCTTACTTTGTGCTCATGATAGGCCCAGGGTCCCTTCCTGCCTCTTACCTTCCAGCTGCAGACTATACTAGGAAACTGGGAATGAAGAGGATTTAGGACATGTAACTGCCAGACTTTATGGGGGTCTCTTATGATGGGGAACCAGAGAAGGAGTTTGGGAAGAGAAGAGGGGCAGTAGTTGCTGCAGTGGGTGATGGAAGGGAGAAAATGATTTTCCTTAAAGCCCCCCAAAGTCAGCTTACTTTGTAAACACGTCATGTCTTCCCCTGCAGCTTGCCCAGAGCCCTCATCTGTGAGTGTGTTTTATTTCTATCATAGCTTTTATGTGCAAGTTTACAAGGCCTTTATTACTTAAGTTGTTCACACAATGCAGCCAGACAGACAGAAATTGTCTTAGGAAAGCTAATTTTGCAAGATCAAACTTTTGTGCAGAGTGACACTGTGGTTAGATATGGAAGTTGTCTGTCATGGTAACTCCGCCACAGAATGTGTGTTCACGTTAGATACTCTTGACCTTGCCAAAAGGTGTTCTTGTACCAGACGTTCATCTAGAGGACAAAGGTGAAGTTCAGCACTCTGCCATGTTGAGTAGCCATCATCTGTAACAATTAAGCTCCCAGTGAAGCATGAGGCAGGGGCCTGAGGACTTCTGGAGATGCCAGAGTCGCCTGTGACACTTCTGAAGACATGCATGTGTGGGGGTAGGGGGGGGCAGTGTCTGCTTTTGCAGTTACACTTATAACCAGAACCTGTTTCTTCCTTAGGGCAACCCAGAAGAACACACAATCCTAGAATTTGCTCAGTTAATTAAAAACCTCGTTGGTAAGTAGGACAAAGGCCTTCCAGAGTGAAACTGTCTGCACTTACCCTGTCCGTTAAAACACTTGGACTGGAAAATATGTAATTAATACAAGCCAATCAAATTGGATAAAAAGCAGAACTCTTATCAGGAGCACTTAATTGTTTTCTGATTCTTTAATTAAGAAGTGGAAAGAAAGACCAAGGAGACTGGGGAAGGAGGTGTGTTTTTTCACCTTTGTAATTGCAGTTCTTTGTGGAGCAAAAAGTATAGCTTTGTTTCCAGTGTTTGAGACCTGATGGTGTTCGATCATCCTGCCCAGGTGACAGCGGTTTGATTTTCAGACACTGGCAGTGCTGAGTGTAGAACTTCGGAGTGCAGGGGAGAGCCACACCAGCTGTGTTGCTGACAGAACCTGTTCGCAGTGTCATGCTCTGTGTTCAGCCCTGTGGCTAGCCTGCTATGAAGTTTGGAGACAGTGTAGACACCGAATGGCCCAGGCAAGGGTCTGCTCTTTAGTCGTAGAAGTTTGCAATTTTTCAACCAGCTCTCAGGTAGCAGACATGCCCTGGGTGTCCCCTCTGTCTCATCATCAGACTGGAGCTCTGGGAAATCTGGTTCTTGCTAGGTATCTGTTTCCTAGGGTTGATTGAGAAATTTGAGTCGAGACAAAATGAAATTGGACCATAGTTGGGGGCTAAGCTGGGGGTGAACGTGATGTAGTATGTTCTGAAGTGGCTGTCACACCCTACACTTAGTTGGGTGGATTCTTCAGGGTGTCCTTCCTGGCATTGAGCTGGCATTTCCCAGCATTTTTCTGATCCACTCTGGACAGCTGGGTGGGTGAGGAGATGCTGCAGCAGGATCATCTTGTGGCTCCAGCAGCCTCCATTCAGATCCATTTCCCCAGCTATTCCATTGAGAATCTGTTTGTCCCTGCCACCGTGAGGGAAGGATGTGCTCAGATAACAGGAATGTGGCACTGAGGCCAGTCTCCAGAGTGAGACCTGGGGCTGGCATCTTCAGCATCATCCAGACACGTGTTAGAAATGCCGCGTCATACACCCCATCCTTGTCTCCTGGATTAGAATCTGCATGTTAACATGACCCTCAGGTGACCCATATGCATGTTAAAGTTTGAGAAGTACTGGCATACCTGAGTGGGCTTCAGTGTAACCGCTGTGCTTCCATGAATAGCAATGTGACACACCACCCAAAACTTTGGTGGCTGAAAGCAGTGATTCTGTGACAGGGCTGGCCTCCCTGGAGGGTTCCTTCCAGGGCCTGGCCCATAGGACGGTGTGGCTTCATTCTTCTGGCCAGCAGGGTCTGGGCCCAGCCAGCACCTGAACAAGCCAGGCTCTCTGTCCTTCTGTGAGCTGTCTCTCCAGCAGGGGAGCTGGACATCTTATGTGTTGGCTCAGAGCTTGCTGCTGCAGGCACCTAAGTGCCCAGGTCTTCGTTAGGTGTCAGCCCAGAACTGGCCCATGGTCATTCCTCCTGAACTCTACTGGTTAAGTGAGTTAAAGACCAGCCTGATTCCAGGCAAGGACCCCGTCCAGGGCATGACCACCAGGTGCTCAGTCAGGGAAGCATCATCATAGACGACTGCACACTGCATTTAACCACACACCACATTTGCCATTTTGGAGTCCTGCTTGATGGCACACCTGCTGTGTTAGCTGGCAGTGGGTGGTCTGCCTTGGAAGCTGGCTATGTAGATCCAGCCCTGGAGTTTCACTCGGGCCTATAAGAGGCAGAGTAACCTGCCCCTCAATAAGCTCAAGTGGAGACAGAGTGCAGTCCCTTGGGCAGCTGAATGACTCAAGGATGGATGTGTCACGCAACCTGTACCCTATTCGCTGCAGAGATGGGATTTTACTTTGATGTATCTAGTGAAACGTCACATCCCTAGTGGTTTGTGATGCTCTCTTGGTTTTTCTTTCTTTCTTTTTTTTAAACAACTCAGGTAGTGGAAGTGAAATTCAGTTTCTCTCTGAAGCCCAGGATGACCCTCAGAAAAGAAAACCAGACATCAAAAAAGCGAAGCTGATGCTAGGGTGGGAGCCTGTGGTAAGTGTGGGGGAGTTGTTACCTTGGGGAGAAAGGTCTCCCCTGTCCCACATCTGAGTCCGCACAGGCACTGACCATTGTTGGGGAGCCCCTGGTTGAATGAGGTGGTCCTGAGCATCTGGAAAAACCAGAAGCTGTAGGGCTTTATTCAGGCCACTGGCTTGAAGAAAAACCACACGGTTTTTCATATCGTGTGTCTCATTCTCTATTCCTGGGAAATGGCTTGGGCCTACTTAGGTCTCTGCTTTTATGAAATCTCACACACACACACACACACACACACACACACACACACACACACACACAGCTTCATCTGTGAAAGCAACATTGAGGGTGAGGGCTGCATGCACTGTGGGCTTTGTGTAGCCCTGCTTGGCCTGCCTGTCGCTGCATGGCCCAGGATGTCTTTGCACGTGCAGGGTTGGGTGAGGTTGCTGTGAACCAGGGCGAGCAAGTCCCACCGGTTCCCACACAGGTGGAACACCAGGTGGGAAGTGTGAGAGACGGAAGGTGAGAAAAAAGCTGCACCTCCATAGCGTAAAGTGGACAGTTGCACTTAGACCAAGACTCTTGTGGCCTGCAAGAAGCTGCAGAGTTCTCCCTCCGTCTAGAGTGTCCATCCTCTTGGGCTGCGTGTCCCCAAGGCTGCACATAGCTGCTACATTTTTGCCCTTCAGGTCTCAGTTCAGAGGCCATGTCCTTACAGAGGCCTTCCTGGGAGACCACATCTCCAGGACCACCCTCAGCACTTTACCAGCTCTCATATCTTTGCCATTGCCTCTGCTTCTCTGCTTCCCCTTCCTTCTCTGCGTTCCCCCACCACCCACCTGTGGGCCATGCTAGAATTTGTACTCATTGAGGACAGAGACATGTGAGCTCATGTACAGCAGTAGCCCCAAGCAGTTCCTGCAGAGCCTAGCACACAGCAGGTCTCAATAAATACAGAAACAATAAAGCCATGGCCCTGTGGGTTAAGGCTTCTCCGTATCAGGATACAAATACGGAGAGGAGGGGCATAGTCCACAGCTGTTTACCTTTAGAAAATATATATAGTAGGGAATGTAAGGGAGGAAAAATAATTGTCCCTCTATCTTTCTGAGGTCTCAGGTGAGACTTCAGTAATAAAAGATTAATAAGAGAAAAACTTTATCAACATGTATACCTCATGTATACATGGGAGATAACAGGGAAAAGTGAATACCTCAAAGAGGTGGCTTATAATTTAGGCTTAAATACTATCTTTGTAGGAAAAGGGGATGGGAAATGTAGGCCTTTTAGGGCAGAGTAAATGATGAATGAGCCTTTGCTCAGTTGGTTGGAGCGGTGTCCCATAAACCAAAAGGCTGCAGGTTCAGGAAAGAAGGAAGAGGAGGGGAGGGGCAGCGGAAGGGGAGGTCCCTTAAAAGAATAGATGGGAGGTTAATGGTAGTTTGTGACAAAGTTTACCCAGTGACAACTTTCGTGTCCTGTGCCATAATAAGTCAGTCCTCCCTGGTTGATGAAACTCCCTGGGAGGGATTTATGGCTGTTAAATTCTTTTTGGAGGATTTGTCTTTAGGCAGAAAAGGGAAGTTCAGAGAAAGTCTCCCCCTACATTTTCTTTGTTCAATTGCCTACAGCTCAAACTCATCAATGTGCCAAAGTGGCAGATTTTGGGTAGCTTTTTCTGAACTCCTACAGTTTTATTTCAGGGTGATATATTATGCTACCTTTCAGAGAACTAGAGAACTAAATGAGTAGAAATGTAGAATCTTGAACCTTAAAGAGATGTGAGAATTCCAGTCTTGTCCTTAGTTTATCCTTTGATCTACAAGTCTTAAGTCATTTGCTGAAGGCCACAAAAACTTACTGAAGGAAGTAAAAATATGATTATGCCTGGACTTAACAAAATCTAATCTATAACCATACCAGCTGTACAGAAAAAATTACAGTGAGCACAGGTCTTCATATTTTGAAGGAATTTGTCATTGGTCGCTTTGTAAGTAGAACCTATGTTTTAAACAAAATATTTTGAAAAAAATTAAAATGCTCATTCACTACATGGTAATTATTGCTCATAACTTATGTGAAATATGTGTAGAGTGGGTGTTTTTATTTGTCTGCAGTTAAATGTATAATACGCTAACATTTTTGGAATATAAGGCAACTACCACTAGTTTCTTTTCCTACTAGTAGTTTAATTCATAAGAAAATTTTGAGAGATCTAATCCAGAGAAGCTTTAGTCGCATGTGTTTAACAGCTTTGTTGAGACTGGCATACAGCAAACTGCCTGTATTTAAAATGTACAACTTGATAAATTTTGACATGAAACAATTGCCACCAAGGTAACATGTATCCTGCTCCCTCTCACTTCTCCCTTTGTTCTTTTAGTGGGCAGCTGATTTGATTTCTGTTTCCTCTTTGCTGTAGGGCTACCCCAAGTTAAGATTGCCTAAAGGTCCTTCAGTCCCTCTCAGACTCAGCCTCTTAGGTCAGTGGGGGTGAAAGTGCAAAGGGGCAATGTTACATGGGAGAATGAGGTACATGGATCAGGTGCAGATGCTTCTCAAAGCAAAGGTGCATGTGTGCATTATTTTAACAGTGATCTTTGTGACTGATTCCAACTGGAGTAGACACCAAACTTGCAAGAAATAGTTTGGATTTGTGGGGATATAGAGCTCATTTTATATCACTCTGGAATATAATTTGTCAGATTTCCCTGGACGTTCCAAAGGGCACTTGGGAAAGATGACTAGCTTCTCCCAGTCAGCCCTATTGCCCTTGTGACCCACAGGTTGTGCTATCACCTCACTTTCTCTTTAAACAGGTCCCATTGGAAGAAGGGTTAAACAAAGCAATTCACTATTTCCGGAAAGAACTTGAGTACCAGGCAAATAATCAATACATCCCCAAACCAAAGCCTGCAAGAATTAAAAAAGGACGGACACGTCACAACTGAAAACCTCATTCTTGGGACCAAGACTCTTTCACACTGATGGGATATATTTTTTCTTCTT
Source organism: Anoura caudifer (assembly GCA_004027475.1). Lineage (NCBI taxonomy): Eukaryota > Metazoa > Chordata > Mammalia > Chiroptera > Phyllostomidae > Anoura > Anoura caudifer. Next base: position 10,257 of record PVKU01005900.1, on the reverse strand, counting down.
TTTTATTTTTGTTAAAGAGAGACTTAAAACAGGTGTCATGAAGAACAAACTGGAATTTTATTCTGAAGCTTGCTTTAAAGAAATGGATGTGCCTAAAACACCCCTCAAAAACCTGCAAATTTTGCCTTGCACTTTTTACCATATTTTGTCATATATGATGTGCATTTTTGCCCTGATTTTTGAGGGAAAATAAGGATGCACATTATACATGGGTATAATGATCCTGAGTATAATGCACACAAAAATGTGGGTGCGCATTATACATGGGAGTGCATTCTACCCAGCAAAACATAGTAAATCTGTCTTTTTTATGTAAAATAGCATAGCTGCATCTGCATATTTTCAAGTTTTTTATTTTGCTGTGAGAGCATATGTTGTGACTGTCGTTGACAGTTTTATTTACTGGTTTCTTTGTGAAGCTGAACAGGAACATTAAATGGGGTGAAAATGCCGATTTTATTTATAAAAGTGGTACCTATAAATGAGACATTTTACTATGCATAAAGAAAAAAATAACAGTATTGTCAGGTGGACAGTTCACCGGCATTTATTCTTGAGGTGGATGAAAGAATTCTGTTTGAGAGCTTTATGTTTCTTTTAATTCAGAATTTTTTCAAGGTCCAGTTTGTAGTTGCAGACTTGACTTTGAAGTATTTCTTTTGGTTAAAATGATCAAGGATATTTGAAATCACTACTGTGTTGTGCTGCATATTTGGGATGGGGTGGGGTGGGGTGGGGAACAGAGTTAAGGTATTCTTGGTTACAGTGGTTAAATATACTATTTTAATAAAATATTGAAACTTTCAGTTTTAAAAGTTGACTGGCTTTCTGCTTTCAGGAAAATATTGGAGAATTTAATTTTGTAAATTCTGAAAACATCCATTTTGATACTATATGTAATGTGATGTGTGAACATTGAAAACATTTGTGTACTTCTTGGCTGACTCTTGAATGTCCTGTGGAGAGATCTTCAGCTCTCACCCAGGGGTGCAGTCATTGCGTGTCCTTTTGTGATAACACAGACCAGATGGAGAAAAAGAAGTGCCTGTGAACTAGAGTCACTCAGAGAAAACTTTGGGGGCTTTCGCTTTCATTAAGAATTCTTTCAAGGTTCAGGGTTTAGATTATTATATTCCTTTTATAACAACAGGAAGAAGAATGCAGTAAATTAAAGCAACACATTTAGTCAGCTCTGCATGGTATGGACAAAACCTGAACTGGCACTAAGAAAATAAAAGCATCAAGCATTTGGCCAGAATATTTGTTTCCATAACGGACAAGGATTTTGCTTATCCTTCAAAATCACCTTGGAATATACAGGGTCCAGCAGAAGGCCTGCTTAAGTGTGGTTGGCAGGGTAATAGTATGTGTATAATAATTTATGGTTTTAATTTCAACATTTCACCTATAATGTCATATGGTGTGCTTAAGTATGTTATTGGGTTTTTTTATTTTAATTGTTGTTCAAGTACAGTTTTCTGCCTTTTACCCCCATCCCAGCCTGCCCCCCCAGCCCTCCTTACCTCCCTCCCATTTCTACCCTCCCACCTTATTGTCCGTGTGTCCTTTATTATTGTTCCTGCAAACCCTTCCCCTTTTCCCCCTGAAATTCCCTCCTCTTTCCCCTCTGGTCACTGTTGGCCTGTTCTCAATTTCAGTGTCTTTGGTCATATTTTGCTTGTTTGTTTTTTTTGTTGATTAGGTTCCTGTTAAAGGTGAGATCATATGGTATTTGTCTTTCACCACCTGGCTTATTTCACTTAGCATCATGCTCTCCAGTTCCATCCATGCTGTTGCAAAGGGTAGGAGCTCCTTCTTTCTTTCTGCTGCATAGATAAGTATGTTATTGTTACGTTGCAAAATTACATGCTTAGGATTTTGTAATAAAAAAGGGGTGTTATTTGTGCCAGATCCCTCTGTGTGTGTGTGTGTGTGTAGTGTGTGCGTGTGTATAGATTTTTTTTTTTTTTTTTTGGAGATGTTTCTCCAATCAGAATCTCTGGGGCCAGCCTAAGGAAATTGTGATTTTATTTGCTATGCTCAATGCCTAGCAAGATTTTGGAACCAAAATTTGGTGCCAGATTGGATGTGGTGTGAGAGGAGAACGAGAGGACTCAAGGATGGTTTCTCATTTTTGATTGTCATTATTTTGGCTGAAACCAAGTGATACACTTTTTACTGAGTCCTGATGAACAGAACTGAGAAGCTTGTTTGGAAACTACTAATGGTGATGGTACATTGAAGACAGAGCATAGACAGGGAGGGAGGTATGTGGAGCTACAGCTGTGTGGTGCAGTTTGGGAATACCCCAGAGCTCCAGGGTCCAGCATTCTTCTGCCTTATTACTTGCTAATGCTGGAATGCTGCTGTGAGTTTCATTCCTCTGACATTTCCCACAGTTTTTATAAAATTTAGGGAACAAGGATGAAAGGGAAGAGGGGTTATGGGTAATAATTTGTGCTCAGGAAATAGGTACTACATCCAGGGAAATAATGGAAACCTCAAGTTAAACATGTGAATGTGCCAGGGAGACTTAATTTCATCTACACCCTTGTGGATGTTGAGCCCAGTCCATGGGCCCCACGTAGACTCCTGCATCATTGTGGCTGCTCCGAGTCCTGGTTGAGTCTTCCTTCACTGGTCCTGGCGCTGGATGAGCTGCCCTCTGGTTAGTGGTTTTTAGTTATCTGAGAGTTTGACTTAGTTCTTAACCTAGAAGTTGTGTTGAGTTAAATGCTGGTCTGCCCAGTAGAGTGAGTTGTAATTTGGTCTCGTGAGACAACCAGGGAAATCTGGGAAGCCCTCAGTGATTTCTTGGGGCAGAGGAGCTGTGAATTTTAAGGTTTCACTTTGCATATTAAAGTGATCTGTATGCTTTACCTGGACTTTATTGCTGGTTGATTGTTACCTTTCATAGAGAATTGAAAAATGGCCTTGTCTGAGACTGCTACAGCAGTTTCCAGGGGGTGGAGATGCACATTGTTTCAAAGACCCCAATAGGACTTTGTTGTTCTCATTATTGAGATTAAACCACCTCCATATTAAAAATTCTTATCTGTATCCTGTTTGTACCTTAGCCACATTGGGGAACAAGTATCAGTTTTATTTATAGCTGTGCTGTGGGAAGGAAAAGAGTGGGGGATTTTATTATCAACAATCTTAATTTTTATTCACCCTTTAGGTAAGTGTCTGGGGGGCTGACATTATTTCCCTTTCCCCAGCAGGTTAGACCAGTTAACTACTTCCTCCTAAGGGGAGGCCTTGTTATGCGGAACAAAGTGCTTTGATGTAGTTCGGGATAGTTTCTTTTTCCCTCCTGATGCTAGAGGCATGAGATTCTTCTCTGTTCTTCATGGTTGAGCTCCTGGAAGTAAAACAAAATTGTGGGGTTTCCCTGTGACTGGCTCCCCCTGGATTTTTAAACTCAGACTTGTCCACACTCAGCCTCCAGCAATTTGTTGATTATAGTTCAGATTTTCCTACTCTGGCACTGTCATGTGGAGGTTGCTAATCCTGTAAGTTGTGGTTCTCTGTATTTGCCTGTCAGTGTCCCAATCTGAGGGATAGCAGTTCGTCTTTTAACCTCACTTTCTCTGTTGTATCTAAGTTATTGATTTTTTAGTTTGTTCTGCTTTTTAACAGATAGGATAGAGCAATGACTTCCCAAGATACTATCATGTTGGTTAATGGGTTTGTTCAAGAACTTGAATGTTTTTTAAAATCTTAGTATTTTGCAACACTTTGAATTTTGTGTTTCTGTATTTTTTATGCATTTAATTTGAAGTAAAACTAGTGTGAAGGTATGAAGACCGAGCATGCAGAAGTCAAAATAGTTGACTTTACCATTTACCAATCATGAGAGGTTGGTTTTAAAGAAACTAAAATAAAGAAAAATTTGAGAAAAATACATGTTTCCAAGAAGATGAAGCAGACGTATTTTCCCACCAAGTACAATGTCAAATTCTGGACATTAAATATAAAACAAACATAAGGAGACTCCAAAAGTTGGTAGAAAAAGGTAGACCAACTAGAGACCTAAGGGCCCAAAGCAAAATAATATGATAGTATTTTGAGCTGACTTGTGTCCCACCCAAAATTGACATGTTGAACTCCTAATCCCTATAACCTCAGAATATAGCCATAGTTGGAGGTAGAATCTTTAATAAAAGAGTTTATTAAGTGGCAAGAAGAAATAAAAGGCATCCAAATTGGAAAGGAAGAAGTAAAACTGTCATTTGCAGGTGACATAATACTGTATGTAGAGAACTCTGAAGATTCTACCAAAAAACTACTAGAACTGATAAATTCAGTAAAGTAAGAGGATACAAAATTAATGTCCAAAAATTGGTTTCATTTTTATACACCAATAATGAACTATCAGAAATGGAAACCAAGAAAAGAATCCCATTTACAATTGCATCCAAACATGAAATAAAAGAAAATACCTAGGAATAAATTTCATCAAGGAGATAAAATACCTGTACTCAGAAAAGTATAAGGCACTGAAGAAAGAAATTAAAGAAGATACAAATAAATGGAAGCATATACTGTGCTGATGGATAGGAAAAATTAATATTGTTAAAATGTCCATACTAGCCAAAGCAATCAATAGATTCAACACAATTCCTATCAAAATACTGGAGACATATTACACAGAACTAAAACAAATAATACAAAAATGTATATGGCACTGCAAGAGGCCCCAGATAGCCACAATAATCTTGAGAAAGAAGAACAAAGTTGGAGGAATCCTGCTGCCTGATATCAAACTATACCATAAGGCCGTACCAATCAAAACAGCATGGTAGTGTCATAAAAACTCATGGATCAATGGAGCAGAATAGAGAACCCAGAATTAAACCCACACTTTCATGGTCAATTAATATTTGACTAAGGAGGCAAAAAATACAATGGGGTAAAGATAGTCTATTCAATAAATAGTGTTGGAAAATTGGACAGATACAGGAAAAAAAATGAAACTAGACCACCTTCTTACACCATTCAAGAATAAAACTCCTGAAAGAAAACAGAAAAATCTTGGACATTTCTCATAGTAATATTTTTTTCTGATATGTTTTTTCAGGCAAGAGAGACACAAGAAGAAGTAAATAAATGTGACTACATCAAAGTAAAAAGTTTTTGCACAGCAAAAGAAACAACAAAATGAAAAGATGACCCACTGAATGAGAGAACATATTTGCCAGTGATATATCTGATAAGGCATTAGTATCCAAAATGTGTAAAGAACTCATACAACTCAATACCAAAAGAAAAAAAAGTTTAAATGGGCAAAGGACTTAATAGTCATTTCTCCAAAGAGGACATACATTTGGCCAGTAGACATAAAAAGATGCTGAATGTCACTAATCAGAAATGCAAATTAAAACCACAATGAGATAGCACTTAACACCTTGTCAGAATGGCTGTCACCCATAAAAGTGTCGGAGAGGTTGTGGGGAAAAGGAAACCCTCATACACTGTTGGTGGGAATGTTGAATGGTGCAGCCACTGGAAAGCAGTATGGAATTACCTCAAAAATGAAAAATGGAACTGACTTATGACCCAGGAATTCCACTTCTGGATATATATAGAAAGAAAATAGGCACTGCTATGCTCACCTCAGCATTATTTACAATAGTCAAGTTATGGAAGCAGCCAAGTGCCCAGCATGGGTAGACCTAGAGGGTATTATGCTAAGTCAAGTCAGTCAGTCAGAGAAAGACAAATGCCATGTGATTTCACTTACACGTGGAATTTAGAGAGCAACATAAGTAAACAGATATAGATACAGGGAACAGACTGCTGGTGACAGAGGGGAGGGATTTAGAGGGCTCGGTGAAAAAGGTAAAGGAATCGAGAAAATGTGGATTGGGAGTTACAAAATAGTCATGGGGATGTAAAGTACAGCACAGTGGATATAGTCAATAATACTGTAATAACTACATGGTTTCAGTTGGATACTACAAATATCAGGAGGAACACTTTGTAAAGTATGTGGTTGCTTAACCACTAGGTTATATACTTGAAAGTAATACAAAATAATACTGAAAAATAATATTGAATGTGAACTGTAATTGAGAATATTGAAAAAAATAGCCCTGACCTTTGTTGCTCAGTTGGGCATTGTTCCACATAGTGAAAGGCTGCTGGTTCAATTCTTCATTGGGGTACATGCCTGGGTTGTGGATTCAGTTACCGGGGCTGGGGGGGGGGCACGTATGAGAGGCAACTGATCAGTGTTTCTCTAGATCCTAATTCAATCTGACTTATAAGGTGTTATTAAAAGAAGGAAACTTAAACCCTGGCTGGCGTAGCTCAGTGGATTGAGCGCAGGCTGGGAACCAAAGGGTTGCAGGTTTGATTCCCAGTCAGGGCACATGCCTGGGTTGCAGACCAGGTCCCCAGTGGGGGCCACGCGAGAGGCAACCACACATTGATGTTTCTCTCTCTCTCTTTCTCCCTCCCGTCCCCTCTCTAGAAATAAATAAATAAATAAAAATAAAAGAAGGAAATTTAGGCAACATACATGCACATGTGCAGAGGAAAGACCATGTGAGGACACAGCAAAAAGGCAGCCATCTGCAAGCCAAGCAGAGAGGCCTCACTTACCAGTACCTTGATCTTGGACTTTTAGCCTCTGGAACTATGAGAAAATTCATTTCTGTTATTTAATCCACATGGTCTCCAGTTTTTCTTATGGCAGATCTAGCAAACAAGAGAATTCCCTATTTTTTGGGGGGGTTGCCTCAGATACCCCAGACTTGAGGCTGGTGAATCCAGCAACCCAGAAATTTCATTGTGCATAGAAAAAATTGAAAAAGCACTTGAATATACCAAGAAAGGAGCAGGCAGGTAAAATGGAAAACTTGTAAGCTACGACAGCCTACAATGGCTTTACTGCAATCAAATACATGAAAAATCTGCAGCCTCACCCATTTCCACCAGCAAAAAGCAAATGAAATGAGGCCTGGCCATCACAAGATGCCTCCACATCCTCTTCATGCCCCTCCCACGGTAGTATTGGAGAAGGCCAGCGGGAACTAGGGACTAGAAGGCCTGAGTTGGGACTTGTATTTCTGGTGGGTGATGATGACCCCATCTGCATGGTGTTAGAAAAGACCATATGGGGATTTGAGTACTTTAGTGATCTAAGTAACAGGGCAACCCCAGTGGAGGCCACTTGGACAGCAGTAGTGAGGTCTCCCTTTCCCTTCCATCCCAGGTGTTAACAGTGGATGCTCTGTGAGGAACCTGGTCTTCCACCCAGTCTGGCAGTAACAAGGCAGTGCCTGCACTCCTTCATTCACTGGAGCCGTGTCAGAGGAGGCTGTTACAACATGACATTTAAATAAGACCCAGAGTTTTACAGTAGAATACTTAAAACACCAGGTTTCAATAAAAAAAATTACTCATCATATCAAGAACTAAGATGTCAAACTGAATGAGAAAAAACAACAGATGCCATTACTGAGATGACAGATGTTAGAATTATCTGACAGATATTTTAAAGCAGACATAAAAATACTTAAGTGAGCAATTTTAAACATGCTTGAAATATGAAAAATAGAAAATCTCAGCAAAGAGGAAATGAAGTAAATAAAACTTAGAAATGAAAAAGTAACCAAAATAAAAAGCTGTGGGTGAATTTAACAGTGGAAAGGACAAAGGAAAGATTCTATGAACTTTAAGATGAAACAATAGAAATTACCCAGTTTAATCAATAGAGAGAACATAGTCCAAAAAAAGAAAATGAAAGGAGCTTTGGAGATACATAGAATAGAATTGTAACAACAACAACAACAACAAAAAATCATATCATGGAAGTCCCAGATGAGGAGAAAGTTGGTGGAGCTGAAAAACATATTCCAAGAAAAAGGACTGGCAATTTCCAAAATTTGGCAAAACAAAATAACAGATTCAGAAGGCTGGGTAAACACCAAATTAGGCAAACCCAAAGAAACCCATACCAAAGCACAGAATAGTCAAACTGAAAACTAAAGCCAAAAGGGGGGAAAAATCTCAGACACAGCAAGAAGGAAATGAAATATTTCCTTTACAGCAAAACAGTTAGAATGGCAGCAAGTTTATTAGGAGAAATAATGAAGGCCAGAACTCAGTGGCACATTTTTCAAGTGCTAAAAGGAAAAAACCTCAATCCAGAATATCATATCCAGTAAAAATATCCTTCAGAAATGGGGAAGAAATCAAGACATTTTCATATGAAGAAAAATTATGAGAGTTTTCACCAGCAGACCTACTCTAAAAGAATGAGTAAAGTAAAACTCTAAATGAAAAGAAACTGTTAAAGATGTAAACTTGGGATGTCAGGAAGGAAGAAAACATGTAAAGACTAAAAGTATGAGTAAATGTAATAGCCTTTTATTTCTTAAGTTTTCTAAATTATATTTGATGGTTGAGGCAAACATAACAATTGTGATTTTCAGTGTATATAAAGGAAATATTAGGGGAATCAAATAAAAATCCGGAATTATCTTCTGGATGGTGGGCTCCTTGTAGTACAGGCTTCCTCCACTAGGTGAGTGTTCTAGGAACCCATCTGTATCAGTGTATACCAGCTGGCATTGTGAGAGGCTGCGTTCAGCTTCAGCGAGTTTTTTTTGAAGACCCTCTGAATGTGTTTGCCCATTTCATGATGGGTGACTTACAAGCACACGTGCCCACACTGCACTGAGTAGTTAGCAGTTTTTGACCAAAAACTGCATGACACCTGTGCCCCACCCTTCTTAATGCACCCAATCTTGCCCCAGGTGACTTTTCTGTTTCCCAAGATGAAAAAAGTCTTGAGAAGGAAATGTTTTGCTGATGTGGAAGAGGTGAAACAAAAAACGGCAGAAGCACTAAAAGGCATCACAGTTGATGGGTTCAAAAGCTGTTCTCAGCAGTGGAAACAACATCTTGATGTCAGGTGTTGCGTCAAATGGAGAGTACTTTGAAGGTGACTGAAATTTAAACATGTAAAAATAAGTACACAATTTTTTATAAATTTTACTTTGGGGCAGTCTCCCTTCATATAATAAAATAACTATATTATAAATGTTGGATAAGTAAAGTTTTTATACTTTTATCACAACTGGTAAAAGTTGACATAAGTAGATTTGACTGTTATATGTATACATAATGTAATAATCTGGAACAACCACTAAAAAAGCTAGACAAGTAAATACACTCAAATGCACACATAGAACTTTTTTACAAAATGTTTAACCCCCAGGAAGGCAGGAAAAACAAAAGAGAAATGACAACAAGCAGAAAACAAAAAGTAAAATGGCAGATTTAAGCATTTATATAGTAGTTACAATAAATATATATGGTCTAATGACACTAGTTAAGAAATAGATTGCCAGATTAGTTTTTTTTAATTGCCCAAATATATGATGTCTACAAAGCTTTGAAAATATCAATAAAATTCACAAACTTCTAAGACAAATAAAGACAAGACATACCCAACATTAGGAGTGAACCAAGTAAACAGAGACATCAAAAGAATTATAATGGAATGGTAGGTATAACTTGATATGTAAATTTGACAACTTATATGAAGCAGATCAATTCCGGGAAAAGTATAAACTACCATAACTTACCCAATATGAAATCCATAATTTGAAATAGCCTATAAGAAATAGAATTCATAATTTAAAACCTTCTCTTTTTTTTTAAATTATGTTTTATTGATTATGCTATTACAGTTGTCCCATTTCCCCCCTTCATTCCCCTCCACCCAGCACACCCCCTTCCACCCACATTCTCCCCCTTTAGTTCATGCCCATGTGTCATAAGTTCTTTAGCTTCTACATTTCCCACACTATTCTTGCCCTCCCCCTATCTATTTTCTACCCACCGTCTATGCTACTTGTTCTATGTACCTTGTCCCCCTCTCTCCTCTTCCCTCTCCCCTATTGCTAACCCTCCATGTGATCTCCATTTCTGTGTTTCTGCTCTTGTTGTAGTGGTTTGCTTAGTTGGCTTTTGTTTTAGGTCTGGTTGTTAATACCTGTGAGTTTGCTGTCTTTTTACTGTTCATATTTTTTATCTTCTTTTTCTTAGATAAGTCCCTTTAACATTTCATATATAAGGGGTTGGTGAGGATGAACTCCTTTAACTTGAACTTATCTGAGAAGCACTTTATCTTCCCTTCTATTCTAAATGACAGCTTTGCTGGATAGAGCAATCTTGGATGTAGGTCTTTGATTTTCATGACTTGGAATACCTCTTTCCAGCCCCTCCTTGCCTGGAAGG
>PVKU01005899.1:94242-114385 GCA_004027475.1 Anoura caudifer | reverse complement strand
AGGAACAACAACAAAGACAGCCCAGAGCAAGTAGAAGGAAGGAAACAACTAAGATCAGAGCATAATTAAATGACATAGAGACTAAAAGCAAAATTCTAAGGATCAATGAATCTAGGAGCTGGTCCTTTGAAAAGATAAACAAAATTGACAAGCCTTTAAGCAGGCTCATCAAGAAAAAAAGAGAGAGGACCCAAATAAACACAATCAGAAATGAAAGAGGAGAGATTACAACTGACACCACAGAAATACAAAGGATTGTAAGAAATTACTATGAAGAAGTGTATGCCAAGAAACTTGAAAACCTAGGTAAAATGGACAAATTTCTAGAAAAATATAATCTCCCAAAACTCAATGAAGAAGAAGCAGAAAGCCTGAACAGACCAATAACAGCTGATGAAATTGAAGCAGTAATCAAAAAACTCCTGGTACACAAAAGCCCTGGACCAGATGGTTTCACAGGAGAATTTTACAAAGCATTTAAGGAAGAGCTAACCCCTATCCTTCACAGACTATTCCAAGGAATCCAAAATGATGGAAGACTCCCAAACTCTTTTTAGGAAGCCAGCATCATCCTAATCCCCAAACCAGATAAAGACACCACAAAGAAAGAAAACTTCAGGCCAATATCGCTGATGAACATAGATACTAAAATCCTCAACAAAATATTGGCAAGCCGCATCCAACAATACATTAAGAAGATCATACACCATGACCAAGTGGGATTCATCCCAGGGATGCAAGGATGGTTCAACATTCTCAAATCAGTAAATGTAATACATCACATAAACAAAAGCAGAACAAAAATTACATGATCATATCAATAGATGCGGAAAAAGCATTTCATAAGGTACAGCACCTATTTATGATAAAAACACTCAGCAAAGTGGGAATAGAGGGAGCATTCCTCAACATAATAAAAGCTATATGTGAGAGACCTACAGCCAACCTCATAGTCAACGGGCAAAAACTAGAATCTTTTTCACTAAGATCAGGAACAAGACAAAGTTGTCCACTTTCACCACTTCTATTTAATATAGTATTGGAAGTCTTAGCCATAGCAATTAGACAAGAAAAGGAAATAAAATGCTTCCAAATTGGAAAGGAGGAAACAAAACTATCATTGTTTGCAGATGGCATGACAGTGTACATAGAAAATCCTATAGACTCGGCCGAAAAGATGCTCAACCTAATAAAGGCATTTGCCCAAAAAGCCAGATACAAAGTCAATATCCAGAAATCAAAGGCATTTTTGTATACCAACAATGAAACAGCAGAAGCAGAAATCAAGAAAGAAATCCCATTTGATATAGCAAAAGGAAAAATAAAATACCTAGGAATAAACCTAACCAAAGAGGTTAAAGACCTGTATGCAGAAAACTACACAACACTGAAGAAAGAAATCGAGGAAGACACCAACAAATGGAAACATATACCATGTTCATGGATCGGAAGAATCAACATCATCAAAATGTCCATCCTACCCAAAGCAACTTACAGATTCAATGCAATACCTATTAAAGTACCAACAGCATATTTCACAGACATAGAACAAACACTTCAAAAATTTATATGGAACCATAAATGACCTCGAATAGCTGCAGCAATTTTGAGAAAGAAGAGCAAAGTAGGAGGGATCACAGTACCTGTCACCAAACTGTATTACAAGGCTACTGTAATCAAAGCAGCCTGGTACTGGCATAAAAACAGGTACATGGACCAGTGGAATAGAACAGAGAGCCCAGAAATAAACCCAAGTCTCTACAGTCAATTAATATTCAACAAAGGGGGCAGCAACATAAAATGGAGTAAAAATAGCCTCTTCAACAAGTGGTGTTGGGAGAGCTGGACAGCTATGTGCAGAAAAATGAAACTCAAGCACCGACTTACACCATATATAAAAATAAATTCAAGGTGGCTAAAAGATTTAAATACAAGCCATGACACCATTAAAGTCCTAGAGGAGAACATAGGCAGGAAAATCTCAGATATTTCACACAGCAACATTTTTACTGATATGTCCCCTAAAGCAAGGGACATAAAGGAAAGAATAAACAAATGAGATCTCATCAAAATAAAAAGCTTCTGCATGGATAAAGAAAGCAGTATTAAAATAAAAAGAGAACCAACTGTATGGTAAAACATATTTTCCAATGATACCTCAGACAAGGGTTTAATCTCCAAAATATATAAGGAACTTACACGACTCCACTCTAAAAAGACAAGCAACCCAATTAAAAAATGGGCAAAGGACTTGAACAGACACTTCTCCAAGGAGGACATACAGAGGATCCAGAGACACATGAAAAGATGCTCAATATTGTTAGCTATCAGAGAGATGCAAATTAAAACCACAATGAGATACCACTTCACACCAATCAGAATGGCCATCATAAACAAAGCAACAAACAACAAGTGTTGGAGAGGTTGTGGAGAAAAGGGGACCCTAGTGCACTGTTGGTGGGATTGCAGACTGGTACAACCACTCTGGAAAGCAGTATGGAATTTTCTAAGAAAACTAAAAATTGATCCACCTTTGGACCCAGCAATTCCACTGCTAGGATTATATCCTAAGAACCCTGAAACACCAATCCAAAAGAACCTATGCACCCCAATGTTCATAGCAGCACAATTTACAATAGCCAAGTGTTGGAAGCAACCTAGGTGCCCATCAGTAAATGAATGGATCAAGAAACTCTGGTACATTTACACAATGGAATTCTATGCAGCAGAAAGAAAGAAGGAGTTCCTACCCTTCACGACAGCATGGATGGAACTGGAGAGCATTATGTTAAGCAAAGTAAGCCAGGCACTGAAAGACAAATACCATATGATCTCACCTTTAACAGGAATCTAATCAACAAAACAAACAAACAAGCATAATATAACCAAAGACACTGAAATTGAGAACAGGCTGACAGTCACCAGAGGGGAGAGGGGAGGGAATTTCAGGGGAGAAGGGGAAGAGTTTGGAGCAACAAGTATGAAAGACACATGGACAAAAACTGGGGCGGGGGTGGATATGGGAGGGACGTGGTGAGGGCTTGGGCAGTGGGCTGGGATGGGAGTAAAAGGCAGAAAACTGTACAAGAACAACTAAAATAAAATAAAATAAAATAAAATAAAATAAAATAAAATAAAATAAAATAAATAAAATAAAAAAGAATAGCAACTTCATGATCCCACATTTATAGGTAGGTAGAGTACGTGGACATACTTTTGTCTGTCCTAATCAAATCCTGTAACAATAACCACAGTCATCCGTTCTAAGCATGTATTCTGTGTCAGGATTATCGCACTGTGTCTTTACCATATCCCTGGTAGGTATAATAAACAGTGCTATTTTCCCCATACCTAGATAAAGAAACTAAGATATAAAACCTTCTCAGCTGTATACTGTGTAGTATAATACCATTATTGAGATCATTCATGTAAACTGCTTATCCTGTTATTACTATTGCCCCATAGGCCATAATTTCTAACTGCCAAAGCAAATGCCAACCTGGTCTGTCTGTCTCTATAGCTATCTGTCTCTATCTAACAGCATTCTAAGAACTTGCTTTGTCTAACTTTGCTCATTCTGCTAGATTCTCAACTGGACAATTAGGAAAGCCAGACCCTGATACTCTGTTCTGCCAGAGATCTTCATTGGTCTAGAAATCCTCACAGAATCTCCTCACCAACTAGCTTCCAGTCATCTCCTGGGACAGGATAGTGAGATGCTAGTGAAATTTCTTCGCAAGTGGAATAGGGAAGTACCTGAACACAACGGCCATGCAATTTACAGCCAAGTGCAGGTGGTCACCAGGGGAAGGCCCCGAGTGCCTGGCAGGGGGCAAAACTGGCAAAAGAAGGACCTTACCACCTGGGTAACCTCACCTCCCCTGGCCTTTCCTCCCTGGAGGTAACATCTGGGCCTCAGCCATATTTCAGCTCCAGGCCCAGAAAAGTAGCAAAACCAGGTGGAAAATGCCAGGACCAACTGCAATGACTAAAGACCCCTGCCCTGCCACTGATCAATCAGTAAAGGCCATGACCCTAAAAGAGTGCACCTGGAAAATCAAGGAATATTCTATTGAAACCCTACACTGGGACCTCCCCTTAGATTCCCCTTAGATTGCTAGAAAGAGATGAAAGCCTCAAGACAAAGAACCTAGTGCATGTGCTCTCTCTACAGGGAGCAGCCCACACCACTCCTTCTTTACAAATACTGATCTCTTAAACTCTAAGAAAATGGGCAGCTGACAGCTTGTCACAGGCTGATCCCCTGAACCTGTCCCTAGGGCTCCTTCTCTGACTTCCCACTGAGATAAGGTAGCCCAGCCTAGGCTCTCCTGCTGCTTCCTACCTGCTACGCCCCTTCTTGTTTCACTCTCCCCAGCTTTCATAAATAGATCGTCATAGTCACCTGACCTTGCGCTGTGAAATCTTTTCTACACGAAATCCAGAGCCCATGCACTACCACGGGCCCTGGGCAGATCCGCTCAGGGCCAGGCCTCTGTCCGTCACACTCCAACCACTCACTCTACTGCAAAGCCCTCCCTGCAGTCTCTTGAATGGAAGGGCACATACACATTGCCATCTCAGGGTCTTTGGGCTGGCCTGCAATTTCATCCATCAGGAATGCTCTCTCCTTAATTGCTTGTTCTTTTCTCTCACTTCCTTTAGGTCCTTTTGCTTAAATGTCTCAGAGAGACCTTAAACCACCGAATTTTAATTTGTGCTTCGCACTTGCTTAGTACTCTTCATCTTTCTTCTCATTTCAACGATATCTGAAATGCTAAATATTTTATGTAAGTGTGAAAATATCTGTTGCTAATCCTCTTTCCTGGAATGGATGTTAGGCCAAGGCAGATATCCTCCTCCGTACCCAGCACATATTAGATATTGAATGTTGAATGAATGAATGAACACTTTTTATCTGTCCTGACCTCTAATTACAGTCCCTTGAAACTAGAGTCCTGTCACAGTACCCGGGGAGAGGATATTGCTTTCAGCTTTCTTTCTGAAATCTCCTACATATTAGACAAACCAGAATTAACCAGCTCTTGGCCAAAATAAATAAGGGTTATAAACCCTGTTTATGCTGAGAAACAGCTCACCCTTTCCTTCATCCTTTTGGCGTTCATTGGACCCTGGCAGAGAAATGCGCAACAGAAGAGCATAATTAGGAAAAGACAACCCACACCAAAGTAACCCTGCCAACATGGAAAACTAGGTCATTTCCCCTAACACAAGGCAAAGATCCCTGTTTCTAGCCAGGCTGTGTTCCACTTGTGTAAAAACATCATAATTAATTGAATTAATTTAATTCTGAATATTGTGGGATGATGTATGCTTTTTAGTCTTTCAGAAATCTGCCTCACTTTTTTGCAGATGGTGTATCTTTTGCCCATCTGCAGAGCTCCTGAGTACACTCAATGCCTATAAAATGGCATGTTTGAGAAATGCCCTTACTTAGCCCTCCATGAGACCTACAATGTTTGAGCCAAACATAACCCTTGCCTTCCAGCAAATTTTGAGGCTTCCCCTGAGGGTGCAGATTATCTTCTAACTTTGGTTAAAGCTACAGAATACCTAATAAAGCTTCGTCCTCTACCTCATAAGTGCTGTGAATGAACTGAACATTAACATTCACTAGGTAACCTTGGAAAAAGCCTTTTGAATGTGCAGCAATCACAATCCATCATACTCTCCAGTGACCCAGGTTAAATCAAGGTGTGAATTACAGCTTCCATTACTGAAACGTTTCATAAGACCCAGGAAGCATGACCTTCCCTGGACTCTTGGTAAGGGAAAGAGGATACAAAGCAAACACAGCTCAGCTATAAGAACCACAAAAGAGGCATTTCGTTTTCTTTCTCATCTCCAACCACAAAAAGAACCGGTCTCACCTTCTTACCTTCTGCATTTTTATTTGCAGGTTGCAAACATTTATTCAAATATTTTATGCATACCAAGAATTGTTGTAATATAAATCTGGCACAAGATTCAAGATACTGAGATGATTTTGAAGAGCGAGTCTAAAATCATGTACTTTGCAAACAAAGGAACAAAAGTAAAATACAAAATTTAAACGCAAGTTAAATATTTTTCACTTATTCCACTTCCACCTAAGTTACTACCCCTCACCCCTCTTTTAAAAAGTTCACTTGTTTGCTTGTGAAATTTGTGACGTAAAACTGAGGTTGATGAAGAATGAGTACTCGGAGGCTTTGCTGGGCCCCTGAGAAGTGAACTGGCTTTGAAATTTTTACCTCTTGATTTTGTCTTACTTAAAGCAGCTGAGGGTTCTGCAGCTTCTCTCCAAAATGCAACCTAAATTCCTACCAAAGTATTGACTTTGTTTAATGTTTTACTCCTGCAAAGAGCGAAGAGGATATTATTTCACCCAAAGAGTTTTATGAACTAACATTAGGCTAGTTAGCAAAAGATAAATTTATATTTTGAATGAGTAGGTTTTTACAGAGCCCTAATAATAACAACCTTTCTGTATATCTGCATACAAGACTGTCCCTAGTGACAACAGACTTGTCAGTACTTAAAGCAGATATATTATAAATTACCACTCATTCAAGTGGTAATATAGTGGGGAGGAAAAAAGGCAAAAAGGGCATCTCATGAGTCATTCTTATAAACCTAAGGTAACACAATTATGAACCTTCATGAATACTTGTCTAGTTGTGGTCTAATCATCTTGCTAGGGAATAGGTGGGGCATTCTTATTTATTCTCCTTCATTACCAATCAACTTAGCTCATTTGCGTACTTTGAAAATTGCTTGCTGATAGTTTCCTTTCTGTTCTCCAAAACATTCCTATGGCAGACCCTTCTGTGTGACGTGGACCTAGCTCCCACTTGGAGATGCACAGGACCCATGCCCACAGATAGGGTTTCTCGTGGGTAATCAGATTTGCAATATACCTAGGCTGCTTTGAATCTTGCTTTTGCTGAAAACTCCCTCACCCTGCAAGTGCTAAACCTTGCAGGGACCAGTGTAACTGGCTCAACCACTTTTGCCTTTTCATTTGCTAATATCCTTCTTCTGTGATGCGATGAGGGGTGTTGGCTCCATTGTTGTAATTTGTGCATAGTGAGTGAGGACCCTCTTGTAATGTGAGGAGAAATAACATAAAGGCCTATCATGGAGGAGGCCACGGTCTTTGCTCTCCTTGAGAGAAAAGCCATGCTGTCCTTTTTCCTCCACCGGACTTGGTAGTCCGTGTGTACGTTTTATTTCATCCACAATGATGCGGACACTGCTAGCCGGTGTCTGCCTCACATTACACTGTAATAGGCTTTAATATCTATGATTTTCTGCGGCAAGGTGGTACCCCATGCATATTCAAGTTACTTTCAGATTTAATGGTTCCTCTCCAGATCAAAGTCACATTAGGAAGCTGATCTGAGAGCTGCACCAGGCGGGAGCCAGCTATTTTCACCGACTTTCTCAGTAACATTCCATCTTCCTTGACCTGCTCTCTCCCTTTCATTTGCATTCTAGCCTGGCCCAAGGAGAGTGATTGCCTGTCCTGATTGTCTCTTGCATGGTGTTGATTTAGTGGTCAACTGTACTGTATAATTCATCTGCTCCTTGGGCCCATAATGACTTTACCTGTACAGTATACACAACGAAATATCTATCTAGAAACCTTGACCCTAGGGCATTAAGAGCAGCACAAGAAAATCCTTGCTTCAGCAATGTTCCCTAACCTGTGGTCAGAAGGGGAGTTTCAGCCATGGCTAGTTATAAATATAAGAGGGTTCAATTTTTTCTATTAGATGTGATCTTGGGTGATTGTGTATGTGTGTATGGGGAAGATGGGGGATTAAATTAAATGTAATGAATACCCACAATGTGATAGATACTGGGAAAATCATTTCACCTATACTCATTTATTTCTCAAAACAACTGATGAGGAAACAGGCTCAGAGGGGTTAAGGAACATTCCCAAGATCACACAGCTAGGAAGTGGTAGAGAAGTTACGACTTAAAATGGTCTGATGCCAAATTCTGTGTTATTTTCCTGCTTGACCTTAACCACTCTCCTGTTTTTCCATGGCATTGACTTTGTCTCCCGTTCTGCTGACCTCTGCCCCTATCAATCTGATAGGATAGGCTTGGTTATGCTGTGGTTACAAATAGCCCTTAAATCTCAGTGACAAAGAGGTTTCTGTCTCCTGCAATCTAATGTCCACTCTCTGTCAGCTGGAGGTTACGCCGTGTTTCATCCTTAGTTAAGGAACAGGCTGACAGAACTGCCACTGTCTGGATTGGTGTGGTCACCGTAGCAGATGGAAAAATTGCTGTGCCAAATCGTGCACTTGTGATTACAGCTTCTGCCCAGAATTAATTAAAGTTTCTTTTGCTCACATTTCATGACCATGCCTAAGGACCTGGCAAGTGTGATCTTACCATGCACATAGAAACAGAATTGGGAATATTTGGAAAATAGCATTAGTGATGACTATACCTCTCTAAGGGAACAAGAATCCCACTGAGTTTCTAGCTAGTCTACAATGTCAGAGGTGCATTCACCAGCTACCAGTCGCAACCTCTTGGTCTACTTTCACAAATATTTGGCCTTGAGAGACTCATCAGAATAGTTGGGTGATGCCTGGATGTTCAAAAGCTATGACTATACTTTGCAATATTTGTGTGTGCATTAAGAGATGTTGGGTGAGTGGAAGTGTTTGCCAGAACTAGACCATGGATTTTAGCAAGAAAGATAATGCTAGAACCAGCTGGACCGCTGCTGACCTGGTATAGTCACTACTTACTTTGAGACACTTGTGCAAAGTTCAAAATGGGACATTTGCTGACCACCACGCTGCTATTCTACAGACAAATTTTTTATTCTTAAGGATTCTTTTGGTGAATCACAGATCACCTTGAATGTGACCAGCTAACTTCTTTCTTAATTCCACATAACATAATCCCTAATAGATAGAGGAAGAAAATAGTCATCCTATAAAGGCCTAGAAAAATGATGGAAAGGATCAAAGACCCATAATCCACATTCCCATTTCCCATTCCTTCCTCTAACATTGTTACCTTTTCTTCTGCCAAAAAGAAAACTTATAGGACTTCATTCTGCCAAAGCATAACTTCTTTACCCTATTAGATTTATCCTTAAATTAAGGATACTTTTAACTACACATTGTTTTTTGCTTGTCTAAATCTTTAACATGCATATGTATCATGAAAAACATCCAATTAAATGAATCACAATTAGAAGGATTTCTTAAAGAACCAATGTACTCATTCTGCTATAGATCTCAATATAGAATCAAGAAAGGTTATTATTATTCTATTTTTTCACCACGATCCTCCCAAGGAAGGCATGAGATTCAGAAAGGTTGCTCCCTTTCTGTTCACTGGCAAAACAAAAAGAGCCCGTGGTTCCTTCATGCCTGTGCATATTAACATTTACTGGCCTGCCATCTTTCAATGCCTTTCGCTGAGATTGACAACACAAACTCTGGTAGCTACATGTTTTATGACTTTATATGTCATCTTATAATCTTCACCGCCTGACTGCTATTTATTGACTTACTGTATTTTCAAAAGAACTGTGGGGAGTATGTGGAGATTATCGTTATGTGACTTGTGGGGCCACTGGTACCCAGTGAGGGAAACATGCTTGCTTTGGTGTCCAGTAGCTGGTCAGGATCACTGACAGATCTTGACCATTAGGTTTCGGTATGCTTCTTTATCCACATCCCCATACAGTTCCTTTGGACTTTTCGTATACTCTTCTGAAAAAAAATTTACTCTTAATCAGTAATATAACTGAAGAAGCCTGCCTTGTTAGTAATTTCTGCCTAATAATTTTCTTTATAGTGGAGAGTTTATTTGTTTTTCTTTCACCTGCAGAATAAACTATCATGGTCATTAAGAAGTCCATGGTTTTCTGTCCGGTCCTCAAGCCTCCTCACACCTTAATCTCATCTCCCATTCTGGGTTTTCCCCACTGCTGCTTCTCTTCAAGAGAGCGGATTCCTGTCAGACTGTGCTGCTCCCTGATCTGCTGCCTCGGAGTGTCTCGTATTTTTCCCTCATCCAGAAACATTCTGCTTCCAGATTCCTATCTGTTGAATTTCTCATCCTTTAAAGCCCACCTCTTAATCTATCTCCTCTGTGAATCAGTTACCGATTACCATCATATGAGGCCTTTTTCCCTTAGGAACAGTTTACACTGATGTTAGGAGGATAGAACCTTTTGTCCTCAGGGCAAAGAAAGCTCCCCACACTGGCCTTAGTCATAATAACAACTTAATAACATGCGTTCACCTACAACAGTGTTTCTCAAATGTCTTACTTTTGGGATCCTTGACGCTCTTTGAAATTATTGAGGGATCCCTCCCCAAGTTGTATTTGTTGATATTGGACACATTGTAAATTAACCTGGAAAAAAATTTAAATCAGAAAAGTACTCAAGCATGAAAATGTCATCACATGCCATGTAGACACTGGAACGTTTAATTATATGCTCGGGAGAAAAAGAAAGTATCACAGGCAAATAATTCCTTAGCGTTAATGTAAAAATATTTTGATCTTACAGACCTCTTGAAAAGGTTTAGGGAATCCTCGCAGGTCCTTATACCACACTTAGGAAGCACTAAATTGATACTCTTGAAAGAATCTTCAACTAAGAGTCAAGAGTTCTGGGTTCAGGTCCTCTCTCTGACACAAACATATGATTTAACACTATCTGGGCTTCCGGCTTCTTCTGAAAGCGAGAGAATAGGGGCTAAGTGATAGTGGATACTCTTCTAGCTCTAAGTATCTTTGCTAAATCTGTGAACACAAATATCACGATGCTCTCAGGTGACTTCCCATAAAGAGATTCTGTTCTCATTTAGCATTAGCCATCTTGCTGTCCATTGACCTGGTTGGCTATAAATGTCATTGCCCTGCCTGGAACATCATGGGGTATGTTTATGGCATGTAAGTATGTGGATGCCAGAAAAGCATAAAGAATCCCAGAGATCATTTTGAAATAAGAATTCTCTCACCAGAGGTATCTTACTAGGGCCCTGTGCTAAGTTCTAATGAGATTAGGTCTCATGACATATGAAGCTACCTATGGAAGATTAAAACTTGAAAAAACACAAAATGCACAAAAGCTCTTTAGAATTAAGTTTCAGGTCCTTTAATATCCCCAAAGATATCATAACACACCTGTCCTAGCAACTTCATACTTGGCCTTCTTATGCAAACCCTGCCTCATACCACACCAATTTTCCAGTTAGTCTTTTCATCACCCCATTTCCTTTGTATCAATAGTTATCTGCCTTATGTTCCATTCTTTCAGGCCATACTCAGAAGCTGAAAGTTAACTAATTCAGGGAAATAAATTATCTAATATTATTGGGATTTAATAACAGCATATTATAACTCACAGATTTATGGTAACTGTGTCCTTTAGGAGACACCCTGCAGGGACTCACTTGAATCCTTGCTGCGCTGCAAGTTCTCTAGGGAAGATGCTTTTGGTCAGGGGGCTTTCAGCAATATGAGTCACACTACCTAGGAGTCTCTGAGTGATGCACTGGAAAGTATATGGATAACTTGTGTTCAGTTCTTAACTCTGTCACGAAATAGCTGAATGACCTTGAACATGTGGTTTAAACTCTCCGAGTTGCTGTTTACTTATCTGTAAAATAAAGTTGTTTGTAATTATAAATGGAGAATATTTAGACTTAACTTTGCAACTGCTTTGCTTTCATGAAATTAATGCTCTTTGATTCTTGGCCTTCAAACTTTCTGTTAAGCTCCTGTACCAATCCTACTCTTCATGGTTTCCTTTCACCTGATCTTTCAAATTTTTTAAGAGAAAAAATTTCAACAGTGTCTTGTTTCTTTCCAGACACAAAGAAATAGCTATTTGGAATAAGATTGTACTCATGGTTGGAGCATTTAATATAAAATCAAGAATTTCAAAGGTTGTCCCTTAAGAAGAAAAGTGTCTTTTGTCCTCATCAAATTTCTGTCTTTGAAAGATACTCTAGCTTTTCTTTTTGAGAGTATTATGACTCCAAGATAATGAGTTCCAATGGAAGAGTAAGTAAAAGGAGAGCCTTGGACCTAGCATCAAGTACAAGGCCGGGTTTCAGAACTGTTGCAAAGGAGAAATCCGATCTGTGTGGTAATTTCAAGAGGTTTCATATCTCCTTCTCTTTATGGGAGTATTTTTGCTGGGTCATAGGATTTCAATTTTATAATATTTTTACTTATTTTTTATGGCTTCCACAATTCAGCAATTAGCTGTAAGTCTTACTGTTGATCACTTGAAGATTTGTGTATTCTTCCTTCTGGTTGCTTTTTCAGCTTTATTGAGGTATATTGACAATTCGTATCGTAAAATGTTTGAAGTGCATATCATGATCATTGATATAAGTATGTACAATATTATAAAGTAACCTCCCATCTAGTAAATTATTACATCCATCACCTCACATATTTATCTTCGTGTGTGTGTGAGAACATTTAAGTTCCACTCTCTTAGCAAATGTCAATCATACAATGTCATGTTATCAGCTACATTCACCATATGTAGATTCACAGACATTATTCATCTCACAGAGAAAATTTTATACCCTTTACCAACCTCTCTTCATTTTCTTCACTCCCAAGCCCCTGGCAACAAGTTTTCTCTTCTGTTTCAATTATTATTTTATACAATTTGGATTTCACATATAAGTGATGCCATGCAGTATTTATCTTTCTCTTTCTGGCTTATTTCACTTAGCACAATGCCCTCAAGTTCTATCCATGTTGTTACAAATGTTAGGATTTCCTTCTTCCTCATGGTAGAACTACAGTCATATGTGTATCCATTCATCCGTTAATGGACACTTCAGTGGTTTCCCTATCTAGGTTATTGTGAATAATGTGGCAATGAACATGGAGGGGCAAATATTTCTTTGACATCTGGCTAATTTTAAGATTGTTCTTTTTTTAAAGCAGCTTTGCTATGATATTCGCAGGTATGATTATCTTGATTTTTATCCTATTCAGGGTTTGCAGTCATTAGTAAATCTATGATTACATGTCTTTCAGTTTGGGGGAATCCCTGATCATCATCTCCTCAAACATTGCTTCTCCCATCTTTCTATTCTCTTCTGGGACTCTAATCACTTTTGACTATAATTCATTTTGCCCTATATGTCTTTTATGCTATTTTCTGAATTTTCTATATTTTTCTCTCTAATTCAGTCTGAGAATTTTCTACTGACTTATTTCCTGGTTCACTAATTGTATTTTCACCTGCTTGTGGTCAATCCACTTTTAAATGGATCTGTTGAGTTCTTAGTTTCAATCGTGTTCTTCAGCTCTAGCATTTCCATTGGATTATTTTGAAACTGATTCCAGTTCTCTAGTAAAATTCTCTATCTCATCATCCAACTTTTAGATATTTACTTGCAATTACGTTCAAGTCTTTGTCTGATATCTTTATCTAGAATTCACCTGTGTCACTTCTATTGTTGGTTTTTAAATTCTGGTCCTGTTTCTTGGGATTCATGATAATTTTGATTGTCCACCTTTCCTGTGCAGGAAGTAGTGCTTTGAATGGTGCTATCTTTTTGTAGAACTTATTTTACTTTCTTTCTGCTAAGCAACTAGAGTAAATGCTGTTTGCATTAGCCGATAAATTACTGAGCTGGGCTATAGTCTTTGTCTAGTGTAATTTAACTATTGTTTGCCACAAATTAATAGCCTCCTTTCTGGGGGTTCTACTTCTAGTTCTTTTTTCTCAAGAGCAGTAAGAATGCAAAAAAACTTAGCTTTACTTTTTAGCTGCTTTTTCTTTGCATTAGCCTCTTGTCTCATGTTAAGAATGAATAAATATAAGGTGCTAAAAAAGAAAAGAAAAACATGGACGTCAAAATTAAATGCTTTTGTTCATCAAAGGATACCAAGAAAGTAAAAATGCAACTATAGAACAGGGGAAAAATATTTACAGTTCATGTGTCTGATAAGGGTGTAGCATCCAGACTATATAAAGAAGTATTACAACTTAATAAGAAAAATATAAATAACCCAATTAAAAAAAATGGACATAGGATTTGAATAAATAGTTCTCCAAAGAAGATATAAAAATGGCCGATAAGCACATGAACATCATTCATCATTAGGGAAATACAAATCAGGACCACAATAAAATATCACTTTACACCCACTAGGATGGCCATCAATAAAAAGGAAAAAAAAAAAAAAAAGAAGGGTTGGCAAAGATGTGAAGAATATGAAATGGTGCAGCTGCTTTGAAAAATAGTTTGGTAGTTAAAAAAAAAAAAGAAAGAAAAATATAGAGTCACTGTCTAGTCAAACAATTCTTCTAGATTTATACCCCAAAGAATTGAAAACCAGCATTTAAACAAATATTTACACACAAATGTTCATAGCAGCATGGTTGACAATAGTCAAAAGGTGGAAACAAGTCAAATGAACATCAGCTGACGAATGGATAAACAAAATGCGCTATGTCCATAGAATATATTATTCAGTCATAAAAAAGAATGAAGTACTAATACACACTATAACTGGATAACCTTAAAAACATTGTATTAAGTAAAAGAAGCCAGACACAAAAAGACACATATTTTATGATTCCATTAATTTAAAATATTTATAATAAGTAAATTCATATAGACAGAAAGCAGATTAGTGGCTGCCATGGGCTGGGGACTGTGGATGGGGAGTGACTGTTTAGTTTGTATAGGGTCTGTTTGACAGTGATGAAAATGTTTTGGAATTTAATAGAGGTGATAATTGTATAACATTATGAATGTACTGAATTCTACTGAATTGTATACTTTAAAATGGTTAATACATTTTATGTTACAGGAATTTTACCTCATTTTTTGAAAAGATTAAGCAAATATCCTGATGGTAAAAATGAAATGCAAACTGTTGGGCTTCCCATTTTTCTAATGTTTTGATTCCACAGTTCTTGGTTTCTTAATCAAAACTCTGATGCCTTCAAACATACATTTTGTTTTGTTTTTGTTTTTTTTTGTCCTTTATCTCCAGATTTGGTGCTTTCCTGGTTCATTCAAACTTTTTTGTTAATCTCTTTCCTTGACTTCCAAGAGCCAATATTGTCTACTGTACTCAAATCCATAGAATTTTAATTATCCCAAATTGTAACCAGCTTATATTTTTCTCCACAGTCATAATAGTTTATGTTTCCTATACATAGCACAATAGTTTTCAGTTTACAGTGAATCAGAATTGCTTGGAGGTAATTCATTGGCCCTAACCCCAGAGACTGAATAAAAATTCTAAGTTGAAACCAAGAAAAGTGTGTTTAACAAATATTACAGATGTCTTAACCCTGATAGCTGCAGTGCTTCAAGAAAAACTGCTCAATGCTGTAATGTAAGAGACACCTGATGAATACTTGTTGAGAGAATAATGACTACACACATGATTAAACCTCTTTGAAATATTCTTCCCAATCTCTTTCCCCATTGATGCTGTGATGCCCTTTGCATTACATTTCACCCGCATCTGCATTCTGCCCACTGTGCAATCAGAATGTGCAGAGAAAGCTCCACTATCAATAAACACGATACATCAAATTGTGGGCAAGGTGAACCAGTTAATATGGCTAAGAGGAATTTTCATTTTGCATATCATGACTTTTAGTATAGCATTGATATTAAGTGATCTTTGACAAGTAATTTGACTCTGCCACTTGGAGTTTTTTGCTTTGTTTCATTGGCTTGCAACAAAGTTAACACACCATACACCATGAGGAGTGGCGGGGCAATGGCAATATCTGCTTTGTATAGAATCATGAACAGGTAAGGAGAGTGTGAGGGAGGTGAGAAGCTGATGAGACATCAAGAAAGTGTAGAAATTCTCCTAAAAAAGTCTTAGTGAAAGACCACTGTGTATGGAGAAGGCAGAGGCAAATGACAATCATTACCAGAATAATTCATGCTAAACTAAAGTATTTTTGCCTCAATTTACCTCAATATTTAAGTAAAAGTATTTTGGGAGCCTCTGTGGCCCAGGCAATTAACATCATGCATGCCCTAGTTACCTGTAGGTGGAAACATGGAAACATGGAAACATGGACACCAAGCCGTAGGTTTTAGCTCAGGCCATGGTGTTTGAAATGTTGAGGGAATTGGCAAGAGAACTGCAAGCATCAAAATCCCAGTGCTGGTGTCTTCCCATCTTGGTAGCCCTCTCAATCTCTCTGGCTCCAGTGGGTAACTTTCCCTTTTCTTTTCCTTTTATTTTTTTCTTTTTTGCTCCCTCCCACCACCCTCCTCCAAGCACCCTCCCCCAAGAGCTGTCAGCCTGCTCTCTCTGAATCTGTCCCTATTTTGCTTGTTAGTTCAATTTGTTCATTAGATTCCAAAGTGTCCACTAGTAGATGAGTGGATAAAATAGCTATGGTACCTTGACACAATGGAATACTACTCAGCTATAGAAAAGGAAGAAAATTTTACTCTTTGCCATAGCATGGATGGACCTAGAGAACATAATGCTAAGCGAAATGAGCCAGAGAAAGAAAACGTATCCTTTTCTGAAGATGTAGGTTTGAGGGAGGTCTGTCACAGGTTCCACCCTCAGATTTTGCTCGTTGTTTACATTAGAGCCATGTGCTGAAATCAAGAAACTCTTTCCCCACAACAGTGCAGCCACTTTCAAACTCTCAGATTTTGACCAGATTATTCAAAGATTCTAAGCCTCAGTTTCCCCATCTGAAAAATGGATTAATATGTACTAAATAGGGTTATTATGAGAATAAACGAGATGATGCAAGCAAAACAATAAACATGGTTGCCTAAAAAATAACACACTCATTGACAGAATACTTACATTTACAAGAGTCCAAATGAAGAGTTTACCGTTTTTGTTTATTGCTTCTATGAATGGGATTCATATTGTGCTGCCTGTGACACTTTATGAATGTATCTTGGCTGTAAGTTGAGCCAGCTGTACCTTTCTCCTCACCCATTACCCACACAAGTCCTCCTAGTGACGCCTGTTCCACGTATAGATCCTGGCTGAAATGGGCTGTGGCAAGTGTCCTCCCCATAATGACAACCCCACCGGACAGGCAGTGGTCATTACAAACGGCATACTTGCCCCCCTTCCCCTATACGATGTATTTTGCAAACATTACCCAAATTATCTCATTTAATTCTCACAAAAAATGTACATAACTGTATATCTATATTTATATTTAGATAGTTATTGTAGGTAGCGAAACAGATAAAAAGATAGATGACAGATACATAGAGAGATGGTAGTTGGGACACTGATTCTTGGAGAGGTTACACAACTTGGCAAAAATTACACAGTTCAAAAGAGATTGAGAAATATCTAGCCTGGTTCTGTCTATCAAATACAAAATTGATTTTTCTTTCTTTTTCTATTTACATTACGCTCGGTCAGATTTCTAGAAGGGTTGAGTTTTGAACTGAGTTTTAAGATAGAAATGGATGGAAGGACTAAGAGAAAAATCATTCCTGGTTTTGGAGTATTTACAGTTAACTCCTTTGGTAGGATCTTATGGTGATGCATCATGGCTTCAGTGTGTTCTTGTATAATTTAGGACCTATTGTACCAAACTTTTCCAAAGAAGAAAAAAAAAGTCAAGATGAGACTTTTCACAGTTATTTAGAGATTGTAATATCAACTGAATTTAAGCCTGTGAATAGAAAATGGCAAGCATTGGAATAATAATTCCCACTAGGAAAAAAATCAATTTATTTTACACGAGCATCGAATGATTCTTGCACTGAAATAAAAAATGAATTCCAATAACATCAATCCCTTGCTTTTTGATGATAATGCCACCCATTGAGGGTAATCAGTGCGGACATCTCCCAGGCTACTACAGAAAGAGCTGTGCAGTTTGGGTTCCTTTGGCAAACACTAGGCAGGACTTCCCCTCTGGGCAATGTGTTTGCTGAAAAAAAGAGTGGAAGAGAGCTGAGTTTCTAAGCAGCATCCCAGGACTGAGAACTTGCAACAAAAAATGAAGACAGAACTCAGGCCCAGAAGCAAAGGAGGTTGAAGACCGGAGTCCTGGGAGTGCTCAGGAACCTCGCTGGTCCTGGATCTAAAATTCCAACCACATACATAGCACACCGGTCACCTGTTTACTGTATTAATTTATGACTCTGATTATAAGACACAGAAGGAAAATCTGGTTAACAGTAACAAAAACACATCAGAAAGTTGGTGAAGGTTAAAGGAACAGCTGAAATATTGAGTCCAGAAAAATGAGGACAATGTAGCAACAGGGTTTTTGGTAGCAAAATATGATGGTCAGTTCCTTCAGGCACTGTTATAGGGGTCAGGTCAATATTAATGCCTGTCATTCTTTTCTTCATAATCCAAATGCATGAGAGAGTGTCCAGCTGGCCTAGACAGGATCATGTGCCTGATACTGTGACCAGAAAGAAGACACCTTCATCAATGCCTATCAAGATTGCCCATCATGAAAAACTTCTATCTGGGACAGGAAAATCAATATGCTACTTCTAGAAGAAGCTGTAAGAGTAACGGGCACAGGAAACAACCCACTTTAGACTGTACACTTTAATTTCTGAGGGTTGTACATAGTTCTTCCAAAGCAGAGTCTGGACCACAGAGGTATTCCATAGACCAGACACTTTCCTCACCTGGAGTGAAAAAAAGTTAACTATTTCTCCCAAACACATCATATTTATGGACATTTTATATTTTTGTATTTAAACCTTTATTTCTTTCTTATAATTATGATTATATATATCTAATTTTAAGTATATTTTATTGATTATGCTGTCACAGTTGTCCTATTCTTTTTTCTCCCCTTTCTCCCCATCTGCCCAGTACTCCCATTCCCTCCAGCATTGCCCCTCTTCGTTCATGTCCATGAGTCATACATACAAGCTCTTTAGCTTCTCCATTTCCTATACTATTCTTAACCTCACCCTGTCTATTTTCTATACACCATTTATGCTTCTTATTCACTGTACATTTTCCCTCATTTCCCCCTTGCCCCTCCCCCACACTGATCTCCCTCCATGTGATCTCCATTTCTGTGATTCTGTTCCTGTTCTAATTGTTTGCTTAGTTTGTTTTTGTTTTTTTTTACATTCAGTTGTTGATAGTTGTGAGTTTGTTGTCACTTTACTGTTCAAAGTTTTAGTCTTCCACTTTTTCTTAGATAGATCCCTTTAGCATTTCATATAATAAGGGCTTGGTGTTGATGAACTCCTTTAACTTTACCTTGTCTGGGAAGCACTTTACCTGCCCTTCCATTCTAAATGATAGCTTTGCTGGATAGAGTAATCTCGGATGTAGGTACTCATCATTCACAACTTTGAGTACTTCTTTCCAGTCCCTTCTTCCCTGTAAGGTTTCTTTTGAGAAATTGGCTGATAGTCTTATGGGAACTCCTTTGTAAATAAACCTCTCCTTATCTCTTGCTGCTTTTAGGATTCTCTCCTTATCTTTAATCTTTAGAAACTTAATTATGATGTGTCCTGGTGTGTTCCTCTTAGGGTCCAACTTCTTTGGTATTCTCTGAACTTCCTGGACTTGTATGTCTATTTCTTTGATCAGATTGGGGAAGTTTTCTTTCATTATTTTTTCAAATAAGTTTTCAACTTCTTACTCTTCTTCTTCTCCTTCTGGCAAACCTATGATTTGGATGTTGGAACATTCAAAGTTATCCCAGAGGTTCCTAAGCCTCTCCTATTTATTTATTTATTTATTTATTTATTTATTTATTTTGAATTCTGTTTCTTCATTCAGTTCTGGTTGAATGTCTATTTCTTACATTTTCCTCTGTTTCACTTTTCATAGCCTTCATTTTTCTTCTTCTAATTTGTGACCATATTCAACCAATTCTGTGAATATCCTGATTACCGATATTTTGAACTTGTGCCTCTGATAGATTGGCTATCTCTATGTCTCTTAGTTGTTTTTTTCTGGAGCTTTGATCTGTTCTTTCATTTGGGCCATTTTTTTTTTTTTTTTTTTTTTTTTTTTTTTTTTTTTTTTTTTTTTTTTTTTTTTTTTTTTTTTTTTTTTTTTTTTTTTTTTTTTTTTTTTTTTTTTTTTTTTTTTTTTTTTTTTTTTTTTTTTTTTTTTTTTTTTTTTTTTTTTTTTTTTTTTTTTTTTT